>CM071864.1:389086-400294 GCA_036759665.1 Gynandropsis gynandra
ACCGCGACGACAATCCATCACAGCTCGATGTCTTGACAACCAATCCATTCCAAGGATCACATCATAGCATTCCATCGAAATGATGATCAGCTCTGCAGCTAGTTCTTCTCCTTCTATCACTACGGGTACCTCCTTGACAACCATTTGAGATTCTAAAATCTGACCTCCAGGAGTATGCACTCGGACAATACTCGTTAGATCCTCAGGTTGAACAACTAATTTATTAGTCATCGATGGACTCACAAAACTATGTATCGCACCGGTGTCAAATAACACATGAGTAGACATACCTCCCACAATTACCGATCCTACATAATACAAATATTTAAAGAATCTACTCCTTAATTCTTTCACGGAACTCACCTCGACATAGACAATCATTATATATAAGGCATATGCATATAATATAATAATATGACATACCACCGATAGGTTGAATGTCTCCTTCTTGACCCTCACGTTCATTCTCATAACCTCCCATGGCATATACCCGTGGTTGTACAGCCCTACGTTTCGATGCATGCTCTTCCGGCTTCCTAGTTCTAACCTGTGGTGTTAGACCCATTGGTGGTGGTGGTGGTGGTGGCGGCCTCGGACAATCCTTCAGAAAATGATCCATACTACCACAGCGGAAACATCCGTCGAATTGTCCTCACCTCATAGTTCCTCCCACTGGCTGGGGGCAATCACGAAACTGATGCTCTACACTTCCACATCGGAAGCATCCTACTCTCTTATCAAATCTTTGGCATGCCCCTACATGCTCACGTCCGCTCTAGTCGAAACATCCACTTCTCCGCCTTCATGGGAGGTATCGCACCACCACGGAATGACTTTGTACCCCATTTAGCCATGTGATCCACGACATAGAAATACTCCGATGTCTCTACATGCCTCTGATTAAACACTGGAAGGGGCATTGGTGGTGATGACAATGGTACTTGCGGCGGAGCAGGTGGCTGTACCGGTGGTGGTGTTGGTGCCTGCACCGGTACTTGTGGCGTTGCCGAACTCTCCTCTTGCTCATGTTGTTGGCTTTCTGCTAATAGCTCTCTCAACATTTCTCTCATGACAACTCTATCTATTCCACTTCGTGATCTTTGTCCAGATGATTGAGACTGTGTACGGCTAGTGGAACGAGAGCCTCCACTTATTCCGCGACCAAGAGCTCTAGTAATAATCCTCCTCGGTAGTGTCTACTACACACAGTTAACTACTATTAGTTTCCACAGCTCTAAATCCCACTAGACAATTCAGGACATGTGTGCTACGGTCTCGTGGCTTTATTAAAACATTTCGCAATACTATATATTACAAAAAGTATCTCCATTTTTCA
The DNA here is from genome assembly GCA_036759665.1 of Gynandropsis gynandra. Taxonomy (NCBI): domain Eukaryota; kingdom Viridiplantae; phylum Streptophyta; class Magnoliopsida; order Brassicales; family Cleomaceae; genus Gynandropsis; species Gynandropsis gynandra. Next base: position 390,423 of record CM071864.1, read on the forward strand.
ATTCAACATGTAACACCCCCATCCCGCGACAACCTCGGGACTAGGAGTGTCCACCATCACCTCCAAGAGGTGGCTACACGTGTCATCGCTCAAACGCATTTATAAAATAAAATAAAATAAAATAAATGATTTATTCTGAAATGAGAGTGGTCCGGACCAAATAGCAAAACAATATGTAAATACCATAGTCACGATAAATAAAATAAATACGAAATGCAAAATAAAACTCATCGAGACCTCGTGCACGCCTCTCCCATCAGTCCGCTGTGAACCTTCATATTGCTGCTCAACCTCGTTACTTTTTCTCCTCGCCATATCCTGTCCATCCACGACAGCCCAAAAATTGGGTGAGTACGACATACGCACTCAGTGAGATCAATACGTGTACGTACTCTGTGCCACGTATTCTCTCGCTCGAACTGAATATCATAAAATAATGATATATCCTAAGTCTAAACTAAAGATATACAGATAACTCTACCCAACCCGACTGAGTATCTAAAATCTAAGACTAGTACCACACTGGATCATAACGCACAGAGTCCACATGACTCTAGCTCGGGCATATGCTCGTGAAGTCCAAAAGACCCTAGCATACTGAAAATCTCGCAAGGTCGCAACGTACCCCAGCTATCAGTACACTACACTGAAAATCTCGCAAGGTCACAACGTACCCCAGCTATCAGTATCATACAGCGCTCCGTCGCTCGAAAGGTTACCACAACCCCAACACGGTATGATGCCGGCCCAGATCCAAGTGTCGCAATACTAACGTCATCGATCCGATACTCCTCACGTGACAACTCTCACCAACGCGCTCGCATACGCTTTCTTTCGAAGGTTTGAGTGTGAAACCACCCGATCGAGGGGAAATATAATTAAAGTGAAATAGTTTAGGGTGAATATACCTTTTTTCGTTTAATTTTTTCAGAAACTGTCATAATTGATAGACTATAGTCCAAAGGATTTGATGCGGTGACGTTCACGCGTGTATCTCACACGTATGATGAAGATTTACATAATCAGTTCATTTCGAAATTACGGATCTTTAGTGAAGCCCATCTAATTTCACTAATGTTAGCCCAATGGGTTCAACCGTTAAGGTCATTTAGTTTTACTAATGTTTAGCCCAATCATCCAAATTCAAACATTTAAATGTTTTTTGGATTCCATATATTCAACAATCCAAATTGTATTCAAACTCGGATGACCCGTCTTTAGTAACGAAATTTGTTACAATTTTATTAAAAAAACTTCCATATAATATTTTTTAAATATTACAACATAAGTTTATCTTTATAAATATTTTTGAAGGTATACTTTTTGAAAAAATTATATATATATAATATGTTGAATTTTAATTTTATTAAATTTAATACAATATTTAATGCATTTTTGAATTTCATGTTTCCAAAACTTGATATATATTGACATGCATAATAATTGGTTCATATATTTTTTAAATTGAAAATATTAGTATTTTTCCTTATATTTTACATTAATATTATTTGGCGGAACATTAAATGGGCTTAACCTTTTTACATAGTAAAGTGGAATATCATTTTTGTTGTTTGTTTATTACTAAAAAAACAGTGAATAGAGAACAAAATTTTCTCACGCGCCACATTTTTAAATTTTTTCGAAATCTATCAAAATAGTTGGATTGTATAGTCTAGAAGATTTGATGCGGCGATGCTGACGCACTAGATATACACATATGATTTAGATTCACATAGTCAGATCAATTTCAAATGATTGATCTATAGTTAAAACCCATTTAGTTTCATTAATGTTAATCTAATGGAATAAGCCCATTTAATTTTACTCATGATTAGTCTAATGGGCTCAACTATTAAGCCTATTTGTTATCCAATGGATTAAACCGTTAAGTCCATTTATTTGTACTAATGTTAGCTCAATGGGTCGAACCGTTAAACCCATTTATTAATCCAATGGACCGAAAGCCCATTCAGTTTCACCAATGTTAGGACAATGGGATAAATCGTTAAGTCCATGCTTTTGCTAATTGAATGAAAGAAAGTAAGAGGGGATTTAGGGCTTGACTGGTGGAAACGCAGCGTTTGCGCTTACGCTTGGCAGCTTTTCTGTCAGCGATTGCTGGCGTTTTGTTTCACTTTGTCTCTGAATGGTGGAATCGTTGCGTTTGCGAGCGACTGCTACTAGAAGCGAATGGTAGAAAACTGTTGCGATTGCGTTTTGAACAAAATTACCAAAATAGATAATTATTAAAAAAAGAATTTATTAAAAAAATTAATGTATATTTTTTAATTATAATTTTAAATATTTGAAATAAATTAAAAAAATTAAAAAAAATTTTAAATATACAATACATATACATATATATTTGTATATATAATATTTTTACGATTAATATAAATTATAATAGAAAAAGAGAAGAGATAAGAGAAAGATACGAGAGTATTTTGGTAATTTTATTCAAAACGCACCAAAACGTAAACGTAACATAACATAATTTTGGATTTTTAAATTGCGTGTTTCGCGGCGTTTACGGGCGACTGCGACTCCACCAGTCGGTCTTAATGTCGCCCGGAGTCGCCAGTAAACGCAGTCGTCGCGTTTTCGTTTGAGTGCGACTCCACCAGTCGGGCCTTTACTTGTGGCTCCGACAAAAGCAAGAAGGAAATAGAAACCAAAGAGAGTTAATTTGGGAGATGATTTGGATTTGGTGATGAAATAGAGGAATCCGATATAAGGGAATAATGATACAGCGAATAGTTGTGAAGCAATGCTTTGAGAATCCATTGTTGGTACCCGTGGATCCACCGAAAGTAAACCTCCTGCACTGCACACGATTCCTCCTCCTCCCTTTCTTTCTCTCTCCTTCCTTTCTATCACTAAGAAGAAGCTTCTGTTTACGGCGGCGGAGATTGTTCCGTTAGGGCTGACTGAGTTAGATAAATATATTAGGATTAAACGTAGGGGTAAAATCATAATTTTGTTAAAATTTCGGAGAACCTCGAGGGTCACTCTATATATTGCCCGAATTCAGACTCGTGGATCTGGTCATTTCCGAACCCACGAATTTGAGTATCTTTTTATGGATTCAAAACAAATTTCGTAACGAGATGGATATTCATTTTTAACGGGATAACTTTTAAAATAATTTTGAAATGTTATTTGGATTTCAATATTACTATTTTCTAAAAAAAATTATTTTAAAAATACTCATTGATATTTCCAAATTATTTCGGTGTGACCCAAACGATCCAGTGTGATATAAAACGATCCATATTACCTATATTAACTATATGACCTAAACGATCTATATGACCCATATATCCCATGCGAACTAAACGATCCATATGATCTATGATTCATGCGGTCCAAACAACCCTTACAACCCATATAATCTATGAAATCCTCGAAAATCGTTCGAATCGTTTGAAATTGATTGCAAATCGTTGAAAATCGCTAAAAAATCGTTAGAAATCGTTCGTGAATTACTAGAAATCGCTTGAAATCCCTCGAAAATAGTTAAGAATTACTTGAAATTGCTCTCAACTTCGAAATCGCCTCTTGCTCCTTCACTTTAATTTTGAAATAGATTTTATTTACTAACAAAAATGTCAAATCGTAGGTGTTTTCACTGTATCTACGAAACACTTAAAGATTTAGTGTCCTAACACAATAGAACATTACAAAAGATTCATACTTACTTAAAAAAGGACATAACATAACAAAACCCAAATAATTAAACACAGATCGGAGAAGAACCCATTAATCCAACGGCGGAGATTGTCGCCAAAGGATTGCAATGAATCGGAAACATCTCTCTCTTTCTAGTCTCTTAAGGAATGGCGGATGGGTGTGGCTCGAAAACAAGATAGGTGATACAACGTCGTGTCGTTTTAGTATTTACGAAGCAAAATACAAGCTTTTTAGTATAAGAAGTCAAATAGCCCAACATGGTTAGGCCCATCAGCTCTCACTACTAAAAAAAGAACAAAAGAAAAGAACATTGGTCGTATGCGTAAACCGGTCCGGTTTAAATCAAAATCAGTAAATTCGTGAAATAAACCATTGGTACAACAATACAAAGACTAAAGAGTGTGTGAATGGAAAGGCAAAGAAAGAAAGAGGTTGTCCTGTCCTGTCGTGTCCGGTCGTGTCTCTTCAGGACAGAGCAGAACGAGCCATGGATAAAGCTCCTTCAAACGTCTGATTGCCTCCAATGAAGCCACTCATATGAACAAAGACACAACCCGAGATCTCACTCGTTTTCGATAATTCATCGTCCCTCAGACCTCTCCATCGTTCTGGCAACGCTTTCCGACTCTCAAACCTGTCTGAAGCCACACCCACCGCTTGTACCATAATCTCACCACTCGGATCTATCTTGAATCTATCTTCAAGACATTGCATTATGATTGATTGGGCCGGTAACCAAGATCTTGCGTGAAACCGGAGGCTCTAGAATGCAAACGGAAAGATATTATTATAAGCTTATAAGTAACGAGCGTTGAACATCTGGGTGATCTTGATCAACTTTTAGTTCCTTGGCTATGATCTCCTTACCAAAATGCTGAAGCAAAACAGACAATATCCCGATTATTAAATGACAATAACAAAGAAATCTCTTCCATTAAATGACAATAGGAATTGCCTTGTAAACAAGCCCCGCGCTGCTAAGAAATCTCTTCCATTAAATGACAATAGGAATTGCCCAAACACCTCGTCGAACCCCTTTAGGTGATGATCGTAGAGGTCTTTGTTTGGATCATATGCGCCTCCAACATCAAGCACTGCATCAACGAATAACCATTGCGGATCAGCACTATATCCATTGTTGATCGAAACCCCTCTGCAGAATTGACCAAATGATGGATCAGTAGAAGAACATCAGATCATTAGCTCTCACCATTGTGTGTTTGGTTGAGTTCAAATGCAAAAGACCCATTTCAGTTACAAGCTAAAAATGAATAACAAGACATAAACCATGGAACAATCTCGAGGATTGAATCCTTTCATCCAAATGTCCAAAGACATAAACCATGGAACAAACACGGAATTCATATTAACCAAAGGAAGTGCAAGTGGAAGTGAGACATACCTAATTCACCTCTCTTCTTAAACGGCATCTGGCGTAACAAAATGTATTCAATCGGCCCATAGATTTGACGCCATGCTCACTGAGAAATCAAATACAAAAAGCTTTTCTCCAATCTACCACCATTTACCATTTTCGTAACCAATTTTACATTAGAATCATTTGCAGAAAACCCAGCAATCTGCATTTCTCGGATGAATTCAGCGACTTTGGTTATGTCATTACGTCTAAGGTGTTCTCCAATCAATATATTGTATGTACATTCATTTGGGGCATCCTCTGTCTCCTTCATTCTTCTAAACAACTCCTCTGCTTCCTTTAGTGCACCTTTCGAACAAAACCCAGAAACCATTATATTGTATGTTATAGTATTCAACTTCACTCCTTTGAGAGGGAGACTACTAAATAAATCTCGTGCACCTTCCACTTTCCCGACCTTACATAAGCCTTGAATGATGGTATTATAAGAAACGATATCAACTTTCATCTTACTCTTCATCATCTCTTCGAATAATTGCAATGCCCTTTCAAGTTCCTTATTTCTACAAAGACCATCTAGCAATATATTGTATGTTATAATATCCAACTTCACTCCTTTGAGAGGGAGGCTACTAAATAAATCCCACGCATCTTCCACTTTCCCGACCTTACAAAAGCCTTGAATGATGGTACTATAAGAAACAATATTAACTTTCATCTTACTCTTCATCTCTTCGAATAATTGCAATGCTTTTTCAAGTTCCTTATTTCTACAAAGACTCTCCAGCAAAATGTTATAGGTATAAAGGGTTGGAGACACACCACGAAAAACCATATCTTGACAAAGTTTTGTAGCACCACGAATATCATTTGTTTGGAGGAGTCCTTCGATGAGAGTGTTGTAAGTGATTATATCAGCAACACATCCCATTCGACTCATCTTACGGAAGAGTTTCATACCATCCTCAACCCTATTATCCTTGCAATATCCGTTGATCAATGTGTTATATGTTATTTCATTTGGAACAATACCTCTTTTGATCATCCCCTCGTACAATTCCTCAGCCTCCAAAAGCAAACCGTCCTTGACACGATTATTGATTAAAGCATTGAAAGTGACAACATTAGGAAGGATTTTCCTTTTGATCATTTCATTCAACATTTGAGAGGCCTCATTCCATCTACCAAAGCTACAATAGGCATTTATAATAGAATTGAAGGTATAAACATTTGGCCCAACACCTTTCTTATCCATGTCACAAAAAACATTAAGAGCATCTTTGAAACGTCCGTGTTTACAAAGACTATCAATGATCACAGTGTATAATTTAATGTTTGTCTTTATGTGTTTTTCGTCCATTTTACGAAGCAAATCTAAAGCTAAAGCAATGTCACCTATTCTGGCAAATCCTTTGGCCAAAGTGGTAAAAGTCACATCATCGGGCTCACGTCCCATTTCTACCATTTGATCAACCAAACTCGATGCCTCATCCATTTTTTCCTCGAAGCAAAACGCACGGATCAGAATGTTGAATGTGACATTGGAAGGCTCATGACCAAGTTTCATAACCTTTCCAATAACAGACAGAGCCAAGTCCTGTCTTTGCGAACGGCAAAAAGCATCTGTCAGAATATTCAAAGTGTATGCATCATGCGATACACCAAGCAATTCCATTTGCTTGCAAAGATCAATAGCAACACCATACTGTTCCAATCCCATAATGGTATTCAATGATTTACAGAATTCAAACACCGAAGGGAGGGGACGAGACAGAACCATATGACTACACAAATCGATAGCTTCGTGTAACCTCGTATCACTATCCCCATCTCTCGATCTCACACCGGATCCCACACCTGAAAACCCCCGTCCCCGACAGCAGAACCAAAGAGGATTACAACACAAAGCAGTTCTAAGCATACCTTTCACCGGAGATCGACGATGAACCAATCTCAAAGCGAAAAGTGAAATCGAAGTCAGTCCCTGCGTCGCCGACATCGTCCTGCTGCACTCAGATCAATGAATCCTCGTCGATATCTGAAATCAATCGACAAACCCTAGAACCACAGAGGTAGAAATATCGAAGACGATGGCTTTTTCTTAGTCTTATGCCCTTTTCTTTCACGCTTTCTTCACCTCACCCATCAATTTTATTAATATCCGTACCAAAAAAAAAAAGAATTTAATATTGCTTTAAAATATGCATGACTATAAAAAGTATATTATACATTATAAATATATATGCGCAATGTAAATAATTAAACGAAATATAATAACAATCATCGAAAGCTAATTGAAAAAAAATATAGTTTTTATATACTTATTAATGAATTTATCAATTATTATATAATAATGTATAAATTAATAATATTATTTTTAACATAATCATTATATATTCAAGATAATATATAAAGTTTTGTAATTAATTTTTAATTTTTAATTTTTAATTAGAAATATATATATATATTATTTTAGAATAATCGAATATTATAGTCATTCTTTTGTCTATAATTTTTGTTACAATATATTAAAGTTGCATTAATTGTCATATATCATATATCATAGAATCTTATAAAAAAGTATAGAATGATTGAAAATATTATGGAAAGTCATCATGAATATTTCAATGGATTCAAACCCTGTCTTACATTAATTACATCCTTTTAATTATATCTTTATAAGTCTTACATTAACTATTTCTTTAATGTAAGAATTAGGTAGATGAATGATCGGACGGTGGAGAACCCTCTGGTGGATATGGTTGCTAATATGTTATAGTCACGGTTCAAGAAAGCGTTAGACGGACGGACATCCAAGGTCTAGTGCTCAGAACGTTTGTAAATATTTAATTCCAAATATTTATAAGTACTAGGAAACTAACCTGTGCGATGCGCGGGATCGATCAAAATCAAAATTAAGTTATGATGTTTTATGTAGTTGAGATTGTAATCAGAACATGTTTGGAATAATAGTTATGCGATCTTTTTAATATAAATAAATAAAAAAATTGAGAACATAGTTATTTTAATATAAATAAATAAAAAAATATTGAGAACAATGTCATATAACTAAAAATAAGACTCGTATGAATCAATTCTAAACCATGAGAGAGTTGACAGAATTCTGAAATTAATAAAAAACTAACAGAAAGAATGAATATCATATGGCAATATTGATGCGATTGTTTTAAGACAAATAAACCTCGGTTGGTGCTTAAATTGGTTTTGGTTGAAAAAACCTGTTTTAAAACCAATGAGTTGTAAATGAATTTATAGTTGACAGATAATGTATTAAAAGCATGAAATGAAAATTATTCTATCTGTATAGTAATTACCTTTAAAGACAACTGAACGAACACTAATAATGTGTACGATCTATTTTCCATATAAATTTTGAAAGATGTTGATATCAGAGAGACTTGAGACATGGAAACATATATAACATAGCTATAAAAAATATTTTGAAATTAGAAAATGCCAATTTTGAAAGATGCTAAAATCGTGTTTGTTCTCCTTCCTCGAGTAACAGGTAAGATTTGTCTGAAATCACTGCCAAGAAGAACTGTTTTCCCACCAAATATTTTTCCGTCTCCTTCCATAGCAATCAGAGCCATAATGTCCTTCAACGTTCGATCCAACGCTTCAAACGTGTGTCGATCGATGTGCTATTGGCGCTTCATCCTATATAATTAAATATGTTGTTTTTTCAGTAAATTGCTAGCATACTTCCTTATTTGATATCACACGTTGATCCTCCATTCACACTAAGAGAGATTTTGAAGCGAGAATGAGTTGTTTGACCCCCAGGGAGAAGCAAGGCTGCTACGTTCGACGATGCAATCGGTATTAGAACTCTTCCTTCCGATCTGAGCTTCGAAATAATAGTCCTATACAGATATGTATTTCCTGTTCCTCCTGGACCATACAAGAAAATAGCTTCCCCACCTTGTGTTCAACTCATTCCATAAATGCAGTAAAAATATTTAGTTGTTCCTTGGTAATTGTTGCGAATAATTTCCTATGCTCCTCCTTTTCAAATTGCCAAGGATTTTGCTATAAAATTTGAAATATTACAATATTTTGTAGTTTATATAGTTTTATATAACATATTGATATGATTATTTATCAATATTTTATTTATTTATTTCATTTCATTAGTTTCTAATAGTTTTCAATTATTTTATAACCCAAATTTCATGTAAATATAGTATATATTTTTATTCATATAAATATGTAATTTTTTTAATGTAATTACATATAATATCAAATTTTGAAATATTAAAACATTTCATAAATTTCAAGAAGAAAAACCTTGCACGGATTTACATAATAAATTTATATTATTATGTCTATATTTTATTTATTTAATTTATTTCATGCATAATATTGTTTATCAATTTTTTTATAACCAAACTTTCATGTAAATATACTATATTCTTTTATCCATATAAGTAAGTAAATTTCTTATATACTTACATTAAATTTAAATTTTGCAATATTAAAATATTTTGTATGGTTCATGAATAAAAAACTTTATATAGATTTATATAAAAAAATTTATGATTATTTATCTATAGTTTATTTATTTTCTCATTTTCATTAGTTTCTAATATTTGTTATTTTTTATAATATTTTTTCATGTAAACATATGCTATATTTATTTATTTATTATTCATATAATATATAAACATGTTATATAATTATACATAGAATTTAAATTTTGAAATATTTTGTAGAGCTCATGAATAAAAAACTTATATAAATTTATATAACAAATTTATATGATTATTTGTTTATATTATAT
>CM071864.1:416104-515072 GCA_036759665.1 Gynandropsis gynandra
TAGAACCTCCGATTAGTGATTAATCGTGGCATCCGACCACCGCCTAGGGCCTAGGCGCCGCCTAGGCGGCCGCCTAGACCGATTTTTACAACAGAGATTTATCATAAGATGAAATATTGTAGCAATATATGTAAAGACGATTTTATAAAAATGTGATATCAAACTATTTAAAATATTAAATATATTTAAATTTTAATATTAATTTGTAAATATTTAAAATATTAATTTTATATTAACTGGTATCTATTTTCTACACAATTTATATAGAATTAAATGTTAATATTAAATAGTATCAATATACAAAATTACTTTATTGATCTTACATAATAATATTGCTATAAAAAATACATATACTTCTATACGCATTTTAAAATATTAAAAATTCGTTTAGCATATATGATACGAATTTTTATAAGACATTTAGTTATTTTTAAATGTTTATGTAGATGAAATAGACGATTTTTAATAAGATTGTTTTTATTTATTATTTTAATATTTGAAAGGATTTTTATTATTGGTAAATGTTAATTTTATTATAATATATTTTATTAAAAATTGAATAAAAATGTATATTATGTTTTTACATTATTATTTATACTTTTGAATTTTTTTATAAATGATTATATAATATTATTAGTATTTTGATAAATCTGAAAATTTATTATTATTTAAAAATAATATATATATAATCTTTATTGTTTTATATATATCATATCCGTCTAAGGCTCTTCGGTACTTAAAAATACACTAATTTTGTTTCAGTTAAAAAAATCTATATGTAATTTAACAAAAAAAAACACAAAAAAATTATTTGCAAGCCCTAGCGCGTGAAAAATGTAAGGACATATTTCATTATTTTAATAGTTCATATGATCAAATATATCATAAATACAAATTGGAAAAAAGAATATGGTCCCAAGAGAGAGAAAGTAAATGAAAAATTTTCAAGGAGTATTAATACATAAATAAATAAATAAATAAATAATAAAAATTAAACAATGGAAAATATAAGACCACGCTTCATCAACATCTCATGCACGAGTCCCTTAGGTTTGGAAACATTTCTTTTCCGATTTCTTATATTTTCACATTAATTTTATTTATATATATATATATATACTCATGTTCCATGCTATTAATTTTTTATATATATGTATATATATATTGTCTAGCTTATAACTATACATATTTTTTAAATATAAGATTTTGCATGCATTTTCTTTAAATTCATATAATCAAAATTATGTTTGATTTTTCTTATATGAATTATAAGAAAAATATAAAATATTTTATTGGTTCTTAAATGCCATTGTGTATACTCTTAGTTCTAAAACAAAAAAAAAATTACCATTGAATATTTTGAACCTTTAAATTAAGTAAAATACGATATAAACTATTGAATATTTTTTAACTTTTAAACTAAATATTGGATTCTCTATCGATATTATAATTCTCAATCATAATTTTTTAATTAGATAAGCTTTACCATATCACTCTAAAGCGAACTTTTTTTGTCTTTTTTACATATGATTATCTTTTGAAAATGTAATAAAAATAAGTAAATATATAAAAACTATAAACCAAAAATTCCCTTTTTAGTCTTCCATAATGGCCTGCAAAATAAATTTATGATTACATAGTATATATAGTAATAATAGGATTACAAATTAGTCAATATCACAATATTCTATAAACTAAAAAGAAAGCCTTCTCATGCTATTTGAATAAGCTCATAGTGTTGAATTTATTGTCTAACGGTAAATATTTATTATTTGATATAGTTAGCAATAATGGTTATATTAATATGATTAATTGAAAATATAAATAGGGAAATTTTTAAGTACAAAAATAGATAAAGAAAATGGGCCCACGGAGTGAAAATAAAAAAAAACATAAGTGAAAATAAAAAATCAGATGAAACTGAAACACATCTGTGAAAAGCCTGAACACAACTTCCACTTCTGGTTCGATTTTGGGATTCACACCTTTTATTTTATTCATTTAATATTTTATTATTTATTTTTATTTTGATTTATATATTTATTTTCAATTGTCCGTATATTCACATCATATATATGATGTATATACATACTCAATAAATATTTCCTAAAAATCTTTTCGAGATAAAGTTCCAAATTTATATTTTACACGTGAAATTGTTATAAATTATTAGAGTAACTATTAGATTAAATTTTAGATGTGATCTTTTAGTATAATGAAAACTGTTTATTTTGATATCATTTCACATTCGAAAATAAGAGAAAAATTAATAGAAAACAAGAAAAAAAAGAATATGGAATTATTTTTTTATATTTATTACTTTTATAAATGAGAATAGAGGAAACAATGCTTATTTACCCAGAATACACATAGTTACCCTTAAATGGACACAAATAAATAATCAGATATACTATTGATTTTATATTGTAAAAATATTAAAAACAATGACTAAATTATTTGAATAATATGTTGTGTAATACATTGCATGGATATGATTAGTAAACCTTAATTACTAAAGAATATATTGTATGAATTATTAAAATTAAATTAAAACATATCATATGACCGTTTATTGTTTGTAACTCATTAGATTCTTCCTTTGTTTGTTTTTTTCTCAATATTTTTCCTAGAAATTCAACACGTAGGACCATATATACATATAAATATATACACATATACACACATTTACATGCATCATTTTGAATTTTCTTTTCTTTTAAAAAAATTACCCAATTATTGGGTTCGAGAAATTATTGGGGAGAGAAAATAAAAAAAAAGTTGGGAGAGAGATATAATGGTGTTGGGATGTTCCTTCTCTACTTATTAATCCATGTAAATAAAATAAAAAACTATTTTGTTTATATACACGTTTTGTAACTATATATATATATATTATTATCATTTGCTTTTATATATGCATGATTCCAAATTGCATCATTTTATTTGACTCCAAATATTTATAGATTAAACATTATATATATATAACAATATATTTTGATTATCCAATATACTAATCTCAATATCATGAATCAAATTATATAGAAAAACACAAATTTATAAGTAAATATAAATCTAACTATCCATCAAGTTGGAAAATTTTGTAAAATATTATCACCAACTCAGATTCGAATCCTTATAATAAAAAACAAAAAAAAATCATAATTTTCCTCCAATCCACAAAGTACATATAATTGTAAAATCCAAGAATTATATCATGTATATATATATATATTAAAATCCAAAAATTATAAAAAAATTATCATAATTTTCCTCCAATCCACAAAGTACATATAATTGTAAAATCCAAGAATTATATCATGTATATATATATATATTAAAATCCAAAAATTATAAAAAAATTATCATAATTTTCCTCCAATCCACAAAGTATATATATATATATATATATATATAATTGTAAAATCCAAGAATTCTATCTTATGATGTTTGAGAAAAATACATTACATAACAAATAAATATATATATATATGGAAATAAAATTCAAAGCAATAAATAATATTCACATTTGAAAAATAATAAAGTATATTTGACCCACTTGATGGCAATCTATATAGAGTCATAATCACCTATTCTCTCATCTCTTCTGTTCTATGAAGAGATCTATATATCCATCTGATCATTTCTCTTCCTAGGTTTATTTTTTATTTTATTTTTTAATTATTTTTTGTTATCTATGTTACAATCTTGAAGATTCATCTTGATTTATTACGAATTATATATAAAAATAAGTGAATTCTCAAGTACAAAACATTAGAGAGGAGAGGCCACACGATCTCTCTCTCTCTCTCTCTCTCTCTCTCTCTCTCTCTCTCTTCTTGGTCTTCTTCTTCTTCTTCGAATTTAGGGTTTGCAGCTAATGGGTATGAATTTTTTTATGTAATTTCATGATTTGGAGTTTTGGGTTTTAAAAAAGTTTGATTTTTTTTATTTTATTTTTTCACTTTTTTCAGGAGATGGATTATTGTTGAAGATCTTGATGAACTTCTGTATGTAGAAAAAAAAAGGAGGGATTTTTTTTTTTGAAGACATGGCAAAGGAATTCTATGCTTCTGGAGAAATTTTAACAACAATCAATGAGCATGAGATGGTTAATCAAATCCATGGTTATGATGATTCAAATCCATCCAATCATCATCATCATAATCATCATCATCATCATTATCATCAGATCTTCAGCATGAATACAACCACAAACTTGATAGATTTCTCCAAAAGACAACAACACCATCATCATCATCATCATGATAATATGGCAAATGGATTTGAAGAGACAAATGAATGTGATGATAATTTGCTTCTAGAAGATTCTTCTCCTTCCATAAGATGCAATAATGGAGATTTCTCATTAACAAAATCAAGTCAAGGCCTTTCACTTTCTCTCTCTTCATCAAACCCTACAATCGTTGGTTCTTCATCAAATCAAGGGAATTTTGATGATACTAAACCCCATGATCTTCAACATACCCAAATGATGATGATGATGAACAACAACAACAATCATCATCAACATCAGAATCAGAATCAAGTTCTTATTTTGAGATCATCAAAGTATCTAATTCCTACTCAAGAGCTACTTAATGAGTTTTGCAGCCTTGAAATCAAACAAAATGATGATGAAATTATGATGATGAAGCAAAAGAATCAAAAGGGAAAACAACAACAACAACAAGAGATTAATGATGTTTCAATGATAAAACATGTTCCTCCACTTCACTCTATTGAGTTTATGGAACTTCAAAAGAGGAAAGCTAAGTTACTCTCCATGCTTGAACAGGTACATACACTCATATATACATATTCTATATATATATATATATATGTATAGTCATAATAATACTTTTTATCTATTTGATTTTTTCATGGGTCATTCAAAGATACTAACTTTTCAATTGAACAAGTTTTTTTTTATTCAATATATATATGATGTATAGTCATAATCCTTTTTATCTATTTGATTTTTTCATGGGTCATTCAAAGATACTATCTTTTCAATTGAACAAGTTTTTTTATTCAATACATATATATATACACAAGAAATGAAATGGATATATATGTGTGTGTATAGTCATAATACTTTTATCTATTGGATTATTTCATGGGTCATTCAAAGATCTTATCTTTTCAATTGAACAAATTTTTTTCAACCAATTAACAACGTTTTTTGTTCAATATATACATCAAAGATATATACTTTATACAAGAAAAAATGGATTCAAGTATTAAAAATATTTAATTTTTTATAATACCAATATGAACAAAATCGTTTGTTTGATTCGTTTCGAAAAACCTAAACATAATTATCATCTACATCTCTCTTGTATTTTTCTCGATTTTCATATAAAAAATAATTTTTTCTTCATTTTTTTCGTTTGTAGAAAGTAACATGTTTCATTGGCCATATTACAACAAAAAAATAAATGGCCCATTTTCTCCTATTTTTAATTGCATTTTTTCCAATCAAAATTAATGGATATATGATTTTTCATCCTTTATTTTTTTGTATATTTTTCTTTTATTTTCAATCGGTGACTTTGGGGACCTCCAATATTAATGGCAATCAATATCACAACAAAAAATTTTTCTCTTGCTTATATATAATTATATGTAATCATTTATTCTCTATAAATGAAATCAACGGTGTAGATTGACCGGAGATACACACACTACCGGGACCAGATGAGAACGGCAGCGGCTGCGTTTGAGGCCATGGCCGGCGTCGGAGCGGCCGAAACGTACACCGCGTTAGCGGCGAAAGCGATGTCTCGGCATTTCCGGTGCTTAAGAGACGCCGTGGTCGGCCAAATTCAGACGACGAAAAAGGCGATGGGAGAGAGAGAAGATCCGGTGGCTCCTGGAACGACACGTGGCGAAACTCCGCGTTTGCGTTTGCTCGATCAAGCGTTTCGACAGCAGAAAGTATACCGTCAAATGAGTATAGTAGACGCTCATCCTTGGCGACCACAACGCGGTTTGCCTGAACGCGCGGTTTCAATCTTGAGAGCTTGGCTTTTCGAACACTTTCTTCACCCGTAAGTTATACTTCCCTCATATTTTTTACATTTTCTAATATATATATATATATTCATATTTTACATATTACATTTTACGTAAAATTTAAATATTTTAAATTATAATATCAAAGGCAAAAAAAAGAAGAAATTATTCTTTTAAGAATATCCAATCTTTTATTCGTATATTTATAATATGGAGTAATTATATGTGTTGTACCATATACATATACAACTTGTATATGTAATTAATTTTATATAATATTTATGTACAATAAATAAAATATTGAAATTGACAAGACAAGAAGAGAATACAATCTTCCATCTGATAATTTGATCATCGGTCTGAAAGTGAGTGTACTAAATTCAAATACACACATATATATTATATATAATATATAAATAAATAAATATTTAGTTGAAATTATTTGATGGTGAGTAAAAGACAGAAATATATATATATAGAGAGAGAGAAAGGTACAAAGTGGATTTAGAGAGAGAATCAATGTTCCTTACCTAACACTAGCAGAAGATATAACAGAAGTATGTTTATATTCTTCCTTTATATATATATATATATATATATATTTTAAGAAAAATATTTATTATTTTATTTGTTGGATGTTATTAAATATTTATATTATAAATTTAGGGTTATGCTTTTGACTTGTATTCAATATTTCCCAAAAACTCACACATAAAAAAGACAACTCATTTTGTCAGTTCTATTGTTATTTACATGCATTTGCATTATTCTTCAATCATTAGTTTTCCATTTCTTTAAATAACAAAAATTATATTATTTCCAATTATAAATTTAAAATCTCCCTTCTTTATTTTGCAATGGTTTTGATCCGTTTTCAAATTTGAAAAACCTCGTAGTAATTACAAATAATAAGATATAATATAAAAAAAGGATAATGGAAATTTGATTTATTTTTATTTATTTATATCTATATTATAGATATATCATTTTATTTTATTTGTTTTCTTTTTAATAAAATTTAAGTACTCTTACATAATATTTTTTTTAAAATTATTTTCTGTTTAGACCTTTTGCATCTTAAGTACTTCCCAGTAACTCAAAATGTGACATAAATTGAATTATATGAATTCAATCAAACTCGTAAATATTTGTGTTATTTTCTTTTTTTTCATTATACTCTCAAAATTAAAACACACTTTATAATATATATATATATATATAATATTTACAATTTTTAAAATACAAAATTTTGAAACCTAACTCAATCAAACTCGTAAATATTTGTGTTATTCTTTTTGTTCATTATACTCTCAAACTTAAAATACACTTTATAATATATATATATATATATAATAATATTTTGCCCTAATTCACAACAATTATGTTTTTGGATATTAGGTATCCAAGCGATATTGATAAGCATATCTTAGCTCGTCAAACCGGTCTTTCAAGAAGTCAGGTATGATAATTATAATTATATATATACATACATATATATATATAAGATGACTGATTTACCCTTTTGGTTTAAACTTGTTGAAAAACCCGGTTTAGGTATCAAATTGGTTTATCAATGCAAGAGTTAGGCTATGGAAACCAATGATTGAGGAAATGTACTCAGAAGAAACAAGAGGAGAACAAAATTTTGACGATGAAATCAACGAAAACCATAACCCGATGTTAACCGATCCTAAAACCGAACCAAACCCGGTTAACCGAGTTGAACCGGAATGTCTCTCTTCAATTGTTTCAAACCCTACCTCCAATACCGATCCTAAAAGCCATTATACGTTTGACTTCCCATTATACGGTCACCAAGTTGTAACGTATACCGGTGAATGCTCCAATCAGAATGAGACACGTGGCGTATCGTTGACTCTTGGGTTACAACGTAACGACGGTGACGGCGTTGTGAGTTTAGCATTCTCACCGGCGGCTCAAGGGGGCCCACTTTATTACGGTAGGGACCACATAGAAGAAAGTCAACATGGTTCGGTTCAATATTCGACTTCATTGTTAGATGATGATCAAGAGAATTTGCCTTATAGAAATTTAATGGGTGCTCAATTACTTCGTGATATTGTTTAATTAAATGAATACATTTTTATTTTATTTTTTAATTTTAAATTATTAGATCAAACCGAATCGGTTATCAACCGGTTTGATTAGATAAACCGAAATTCGGTTTGAGAAGTATTAGTTAGATTTGCTAAGGTATAGAAAGTTGCAGGAAAAAAAATACAGATATATGAAGAGTGCATTTTTTATGTTATTTTTTAATTGCATGGTTTTAGTTTCTATCTGTATATTTTCAGTAAAATTATAATTATTTTATAATTATAAAATTTATATCCATATCCCTACGCAAGCATGTAAAATTTATGAAAATGTTATGTTTTAAAAATCGTTAAAGATAATTTGTGTCTATATATAATATATATTATTTTAAACAATCAAAACTGATATTAAAAATATTTATAAATGCAAATTGAGAGTTTACTGATTTGTAAAGTCGTATTTAAGAAAGTTAAAAAGAGTTTTAATTCATTATTTATATTTTATATCCTGATATTTTTAATTTTTACATATTTCACTTGCCTAATTAATGCATAACTCTAAATAATTAAGTTTTTATGTTTTTCAATTTTCCATTCACTTTGTAATTATTTTTTTTCAAAATACTAATACAATTAAATTTTTTAAGGAACATGGTACGTAGATTCACAGTAGATTTATGTTGAACAATAAACTCAACGAATATAACAAATATTAATAATAAGATAGGACCACGAATTCAGTTTATATTTATTATATACATTATAGTTTTATCCAATATATTAAACAAATAATTGTAAAAATATAAATTAATGTTGTTATATGAGGACAAATTAATTAAAAGAATAAAGTATATGGTCCAACTACTTTGTTGATTTATGAGGACCATGTCGTCACGTGTGGTCCAATATCGTCACGTGACCTTAAATCTTATATATATATATATATATATATATGTGTTTACATTTATATAATATATCCATAATTTTGTCAAATATGGGATGCAAAACTTGATGGACCTATTCCTCATAAAAGAATGTATAGGTCTGTTAACATACCACTTCCTACAAGTTCATGTCCTAATCGATGTGGGACAACTTATCATAACAAATTTGATGTTTTTAATTTGAGATAAAATATTATCCCGTCGTTTATGATTTATATATATATATATATATATAACTTTTGTTATAAACATTTGGCATATTTAATGTTTTTTTATTTCCTTCTCACCAAAAGCCATTTTTATCACTTGCCTCTTTATGAGCTCTCCAACAAAAATTTTAATGGTGGATTGTTTCAATTATAAAAGTAAAATAACAAGGTAACAAATGCGATATTTACATTTTTAGTTTAGTTAATAGAAAATGAACACATATTTAATTGTAAAAAAATACATTTATTGAAAATAAAATTTTATAAAATTATTTGAGTTTGTTTGAAAATATCAAGATTATATAAACTAGTTTTGTTTTATCATTTTTATATAAACTATCATATCTTATAAATTATTATAAATTATAGCAAATAAACTAAACTAATGTATGTCATGTAGATGCACGATGAAAATTAGTTAACGTATAAATCATTTTTATAATTTATATATAATTATAAAGTAATATAATAATTTATAAGTAAAGATAAAAATATTAATTTATGATTCTGATTTTAAAATAATAAATTGATTTACTTTTATTAAGATTTTCACTTTATTTAATAATAAATTAAAAAATTGTGAAGACGTGATAATGATAATGGACTTAAATTGAATAAGTGTGAATAAATGGGCCTTTGAGCACATTTTTATCATAAACCGACCCACGCGAAAATGAACCGCGTGGATGCCACGGCCAGAATTGAAATTACTTGTATAATTAAAATAACATATACATATATTACTTGTATAATTAAAACTTCAAAATTGAAATTAAATCTGAGATTTATTCATGAAGGATAATACAAATAAAAAAATAAATCACATTTTTTATTTTTATTTTATAAAATACAGGATATCATTTTTGTTTATTCGAAAAAAATATAAAATTACAGATCCGATAAAAGAATGTCAGAAAAACAATATAAAGTAAGTTATAAAAATGATGACATCATGAGATTAATAATTATAGTCTTTAAACACTTATATATATAATATTAATACTAATAAATAAAATTTTAAATCCCGTATTACAAAAACTAATCGGAAACTAGATTGCCATGTCAAAATAAAGTGTTATTCTTCTTAGATTATAATAATCATACTGAAAATTATATTTACGTTAATTGAAGCATAAATTATAAAATATATTCCCATAAACATTTACAACGCAATAATATATTCCTCTAAGCATATTTTTTTTATAATCACAATGTCCAAAGTTAATCGGGTATATAAATTATATATATAAATTAATCAGGTGGCTAATTCAATAAAGATTATTAAATATTAAAAATAATTTTTTTAGAATACCAAAGTTTATTTTTTCTCTATTTGATTTAAAATTTTGTTGGATATATACTTTTTATATTCATATTCTATTACATTATTTGAAATAATATCAAGAATTTTAAATATTAAAATATAAATTTTTTTTTATTGGAATACCAAAAGTTGTTTTTTTTCTATTTCATTTAAAGTTTAAAAATTATTCATATATTGGATATATTTTTTATCCATACAAAACTCTTTATTTATATATAAATTTTAAAATATATGCATATTCGTTTAATATATATATATATATTCATATATATTAGATATATATTTTTTCATATCCATATTTAAACCTATTTATTTATATATAAATTTTAAAATATATACATATTTATTTAACATATATTCATATATATTGGATATATATTTTTATATCATATTCTATTACATTATTTGAAATAACACCAAAGAGATATATATATTTATTTAATATATGTTAATATATATTATATACATTGGATATATATTTGTTCACAAATACTATTTTAATAATTTTATCTCTTCTCACGCCGCCACATCTTCTTTCAACTTTTTATTTTTTAATTCAATTGTTTTATCATAAATTATTCCAATGAATACGCAGACAAAAAACCTTTCATCTTTCATATCATTCTTTTATATTTTTAATAGTTTTAATTTTATTATCATCAAATATCTACATAATGAAGAAAAAACGAAACATTTTTGAAATAACATTAAAAAAGAAATGTTATAAATGAAATGTCATGTCTACAAAATTAAATTAAATTAAATCTTATATATTAAAATTCGAGTTTTTGTTCAATTCTTGTGAGGGAAAAAAGCAAATTCCCCCCTTAACTATCATGCTTTACTCAAATTCCCCCTCAACTATATCAATTCAGCCAATTCCCCCCTCAACTATATCAATTCAGACAAAATTGGGTCAAAATCGGGTCAAAACCGAATCGGTTAACACCAATATACTGTTTATATGACGGAGGGGTGAATTGGCTGAATTGATATAGTTGAGGGGGGAATCGGATAGATTTTGTAAGATGAGAGGGGAATTGACTGTGTCAGATAGTTTAGGGGGAATTTGAGTAAAGCATAATAGTTGAGGGGGGAATTGACCTTTTTCCTTTCTTGTGAAGTCACGTATGACGTAGAAGTCCAATCACTAGTTTCATTTTTATTAATATAACTTGATTCATATATAAAAGTAAAACATTTGTATAAAGAGAAAAAATCAACAAATATTGTCTCGATTTCTATTATGATAAAATATTTGTAAATTTTCAAAATATATATTCTTTAGCCTAATAATTTATCAGATGATTATATCAAATTTTGATTTTCTTGATCTTGATATTAAATTATAATAACTACTTAGACATTTATAATAAAATTCAAATATATTAATTATTTTTTCGTAAAATAAGATATAAAATATATAATCATCATCGATTATACGAGTTTTACACGAATTTTTTAATTTGATGATTTATTTATGATATATAAATTTCGACTCTATAACAAAAAATTGATAAAAATCCGCACATTACGCGAGTCTTTCCTAATTATTTAAATAAGAATATAATTATTAATTACATCTTTTAAAATATTGAATAATTATGAATAAAGAGAAAAAAAGATAATAATGAAAATGTATAAATGCATTATGATTTTTATTTAACTTCAACAACTTCACCGTCGTTACAAACTCCAACATTAATCAACAAAGTATTGTTCTTCTTCGATTTCACTCTGCAACAATTCCTTCTCGGAGACTTTCCACCATATAATAATATAAAACAAAAATAAAATGTTAGCACCATTTTATTATTATTATTATTATTATTGAAAAAAATGACATTGATGTCCATTTCACTTAATTTCCCATTTTTTTTAAAAAATTCAAACATCATGCTAAAACTCATATTAAGATTGATTGTTATCTATTTCTTAATTATATAAAAATAATTAAATTTATTGATTGATTTTTGTATAGAATAATTAAAAATTTTGCAGAGAAAATAATTATTATGGTGGAGAAAAAAATCACATTGATGTCCATTTCACTTAATTTCCCAATTTTTTTGAATTCAAACATTATGCTAAAACTCATATTAAGATTGATTGTTATATATTTATTAATTATGTAAAATTATTTAAATTTTTTAATTGATTTTTGTATATAATAATTAAAGATTTTGTAGGTTAACTTACTTTCTCCCAAAGATGAGGATTAGGTTTCTTGTAAACAAAGACGGCGGTGAGATCGCCGGGATTTTCCATCTTCCATCGACACTCGGGGTGAGCCACACGATGGCGTTCGTATTCGCTCACCGTCGTATTAGCCGTTGGATGAAGCCTTGCTTTCGACATATAAAATACGAATGGTTTTTGGCACGGGTTTCGACTCACTGGCCTTGTGTTGAAAGCGTATGCCGTATAATCCGCTCGTCGATACCTACAAATCGAAAAGATCTATAAAGGTGAAATCAAGTATACAAATAAATTTGCAATAAAATTATCGTAAATTCTTGAACTAGCTTTTAAATTCAATTAAATTTAAACTTATATATAAAAATTTATAACTTATATCCTAATCAATATGAGATAATATATCAAACAGTTTAAAATTAAATTTGAACTTATATATATAAATTTATAATTTATATCCTAACCGATATGAGATAATATACCAAACGGTTTCAAAGGCATATTAATCTCTTTAATAGAGATAATTCCAAATTGATTAGGACACAAATTTTAAATTCGTGTATATATATATATATATTAAACAATTATAAACTATTGAACTAGTTTTAATACCCGTCATTCCTAACACTAAAAGACCGACAAACTTTGTTTGTTGATAGAACTAATTAATTAGTTAAATTCAAATCTATATACGAATTCATAATTCATATAATAACCGATATAATATTATATAATTTAACGGTCTTTTTTGGATCGTATTCTACCAACCAGTTTAAGAAGGTTCTAGAAGGCATCTCCATTTCTCTAGCGGAGAACGTTCCGCGGAAAATTTGAATAGCGAAGCCCCAAGACACCGAAACCGTCCATTTTCGCCTTTTATCGTAACAAATCGACTGTTGCATTAGTCCCGCCGAATCTAATTTCATTGGTATCCTAAGTCGTTTCAAGGCTTCGACACGAGTTACATTCGGGAAGATCGGTTCGACAACGTCGAGGTGATGTAACGATACCAATGGCGTCACGGGATGGGCCGCAAGTAAGCCGAAGAGATTGCCATAAACATCATACTGAATACAAATAGATAAACAAAGTAGTAGTAGAAGATGAGTTGATTGCTAATAGAATGTTTCAAACCGGTTTTGGAATGATAAGATAACCGTTCGGTTTAGTTAAACCGGTGAACAAAATAATTACCAGGACTAACCGGTTTCAGAATTAATATAAATCACCGGTTTAGGACGAATGGAATAATCAATTTTGTTAGAAATTTAGTAAATTTTATGGCAAATAAAAATCAATATCCAAATTAAATAGTTTAACAATAAATTCCAATATATATATATTGTTTATTAATTTTAATAGTTCATAAAAAATACTTCATTAATTTTGAAATCATTCTCCTTAAAATATATAAAGATTTTGATATTTTAATACGAAAATATAATAAAATTTATATTTTTTAAATATAAATCATATTTTAACATAATAATTTTAATAAAAAATTAAAAGATATTAGTTATGCTATGACTTTAGGGTTCATGAAGTCGTTAATGTCAAAATGATATAGATTTTTACCTTAGATTTCCAATTATACTAATAATACCTACCGAAAATGACCATTATTGAATATATATATATATATATATATATTCAGACATATATAATTGCAAATAAGAAATCAATTTTCGAATTTAACAATTGAACAATAAATTCCAATATATATATTGTTTATTAATTTTGATAGTTCATAAAATACTTCATTAGTTTTGAAATCCTTCTCCTTTAAATATATTAAGAATTTTATATTTTAATACGAAATATAATAAAATTGTGTATTTTAAAATATAATTGATATTTTTCATAATATTTTGTAAAAGATTCTATATAAAAAATTAAAGACATTAGTTATGATATGACTTTTCATAGAGACTGTCGTTAATATCAAAATGATACATAGATTTTGACCTTATGTAGTCTTATTTCTACTTTACCTACCGAAAATGACTATTATGGAATATATTTTATTTTTTTATTGATGCCAAAATAGATTATTTATTTATTTTATATAAAATTCAATTAATTGTAAAACAAAGCCAATGCTAGATTACATCAACCTATAACCCAAATTAGATTAAACTTTTCCATTTTTGGAATACACAACACACACATATATATATATATAATTGGATTTTTTTATTGATGACAAAATAGATTTATTTATTTTTTTATAAAAATTCAATTACTTGCTAGATTACATCAACCTATAATCCAAATTACACTAAAATTTCCTTTTTTAGAATCATGGAATCTTAGATACTCCAACTATATTGCAATTTTGACTTGAAAACAAGTTCAATGACTCAGTGAGTGACTCAGTGAGTGACTCAGTATCTCGGTGCATTGCCAAAGAAGAAAGGAGATTTTACTTACCTGGTGAAAACCGAGTTCTTTGGTGAGTGGAACACCGAGTTCCGACATGCATGCTTGCATCCGGTCATCGGATCCGTACAACGCCGGGTACCTACGTAGACACCGATCCTGCATTTGACTCAACGCCACCGCCAATGGGTAACTCACGGCGAAACCTCCGCCACCGTACGCCATTCCGTACGAGAAATAAATGTTCTGTAAATGAGATTCCGACAAACTTCCGATGTAATACATCTGATTATGATCGTACTTTCGTAAAACCCTTAAGAGATTTTCAGTGATGAACACTGTATCGTCATCCCCCATGACGAACCACCGGACGTTTTTTAGACCAAGACGGAGAGTTTCCGTTATGATTCGAGAGATTCGAATTGCTGATCGGTGTCCTTGTTTGTTCTTGTAAGGAAATTTTGAAGTATCACCGGAGATTCTTACCGGCGGGAGTGTTGATTCGTCGTCTCCGTTTATCTCCACCGCCTCGTCAATCCATACGTTGCCTCTCATTTCCTCCGCCTTGTACCATATCTTTATGTACTCCTTCCGCCGTTTCCATAGCCTCGCCGACGCCGCAATCCCAAACACCACGTGCCGGAGCTCCGTTTCCGCCGCGTGCCGGAGCTCCGGTTCCACCACGTGCCGGAGCTCCGGAGGAGGAGGGGAATGGGGATATTCGTTCAGGGTGGCGGGTTGGTTGTTGCGGCGGAGGTGTGGTAGGAGTGAGTGGTTGGAGACGGCGGAGAAGCGGCGGCTTGTCACGGCGGAGGCGGAGGAGGAGAAGGGGTCCACGTGGCAAGCACGTGACGTGGAGATAAGTTTGAGGGTGTAGATGACGTAAGTGGCGGAGACGAAGAGGAGGAGGAAGACCATGAGTTTGGATACGGGTCGGGTCGGGGACCCGGATCCGGATAATGTCCGGTCCCATATTAACTTTTCCGATGACTCTTTCATGGTCGTCTTCATAATTCGGAGAGAGGAAAAAAAAAAGAATTGAAAAAGTGAAAAAAGATTAGTCTTTTATTGATCAAAATCGATGCTTTTATGAGTGATTCTTGATGGGGTTTTTTTTTTTGTTATAGAGAGAAAATTAAGGAAACTGAAAGAAAATGAGGGAAAATTTTATGGATTTGGAGAGAAAAATTGAAGGAAAATGAGGGAAAATTAATGGATTTGGAGTGAAAGATAAAAAGGTGAAAAAAGATTAGTCTTTTATTAATCAAAATCGATGTTTTATGAGTGATTCTTGATGGGTTTTTTGTTATAGAGAGAAAATGAAGGAAAATGAAAGAAAATGAGGGAAAATTTTATGGATTTGGAGAGAAAAATGAAGGAAAATGAGGGAAAATTTTTATGGATTTGGAGAGAGAGTGAAATTGAAGAGAAGAACATGCATTGGCTCCTCTTCCTAAAAGAAACAAACAACAAATAAAATATAATTTTTACTAATAAGGAAAATATATATTTTTTTACTGAAATTATAATTATTTTACAGAATGTATTATAGGTTAAATGAGATGTTGTTGGCTATGATAATAATAATAATAATAATAATTTATCTTATATAAATGTGTTGGCTACATTTAGTTGTTATAATTGAAAATTTGTAAAAATGGTAAAGGAAAGAAAAAGGGAAAAAGGTTGAAAATTGATATTAATATAAATTAATTAATTATATAATTAATAATAATTCATACAAATGGGGGGAAATTTTATGGAATTTGGAGAGAAAATGAAATTGAAGAGAAGAACATGCATTGGCTCCTCTTCCTAAAAGAAACAAACAATAAATAAAATATAATTTTTATTAATGACAAAAAATACATTTTTAACTGAAATTATAATTATTTTACAGAATGTATTATAGGTTAAGTTAGATGTTGTTGGCTAAAATGATGATGATAATAATAATAATAATAATAATAATAATAATAATAATAATAATAATAATAATAATAATAATAATAATAATAATATATTTATATAAATATGTTGGGTAAATTTAGTTGTTATAGTTACAAATTTGTAAAAAATGGTAAAAGAAAGAAAAAGGATAAAAAAGGATGAAAATTGATATTAATAAAAATGTAATTAATTATATAATTAATAATAGTTAAAGGATTTAATTTGTGATGTCATAGTTTCTGGTTAAGTGTGATAATGACTGTAGTCATGACTATGTACACGTGGACTAATTATATGTCGGTAGTCCAAATTAATAAATTTATTTTCAGGGTTTTAATTAATATTATTTAAAAATTGTGGGAGAATTTCAGAAAAATTTATAATCTCGAGGAATTTTAAAATATTAAAATATCTCAAGGATTATGGATTTTTATTTGGTTTTTCCATTTCTTTATTTTTTTCCCTTTGGTTAATTTGAGGTAAATAATTATCATAAACTTTATTTAAATTTGATATTCTTTCCATCGTTCGTTTCCACATATAATTATCATAAAATTCATTTAAATTTGATCTCTTTAAACATGTAATATTATAAACGGATATATAATATTTATTTTATAATCAATACAATCGGATTAATTTCATAAAAAATGTATATTTTCTGGACTATCGATAAGAAAATAATATAGAAGTATGTTAATATTCTTATATTAATTTTATAAATATTTAAAGAATATATATAATATAATTAGAAATTTTATGTTATTTTTTGCCGACAATTACACGTGAACGGCAGAGAGGGAATTGGGCCTTTGGGCCCACAAGATTTTACGACCAACCGATTCTTATTTATATTTTTCACTCTTCTATCCTTAATATTGTCGGTGTGTATTTATTATGTGTTCCGATGTGAATTTTTTTATATTTTAATAAAATCTAAAATCAATTAAATGAAATAATATATATATTATTTTAATTTATAAAATATAATTATTTATATAAAATTTTATAAATGCAATATTTTTCTCTTTTTTACATTTTTAAACATTTTTGTAAGATAGTAGAAAATTTTAATATCATCAATATAGAATTATAAAATATAAAATGAGTGGGTTTTTTTATTATTAAAAAAATGGACAGAACACATAATAAATACATGGTTTTTTTAGTATCATTGTTCTATAGAATAAATTTTGGGTGATATTTTAAACGTAAACAATAGTTACCATATATCATATATAATAGAAAATCTGAAAAAAAAATCAAGGAAAAAAGTGAAATGTTTTTTCCCCATTTACCCTAAGCATAACAAAACCAATTTCATACAATAGAAAATCATGATGTCATATCATATCATTGTAATTTTTATATAGATTAAAACGTCAATGATATATATATATATATATAATATCCATGTATTGAATTTTTTAACTAATTTTAAATAAAAAAAGTTACATCAACTTGATATCTTATACAATCTGATTTGTAGTGATTTAAATATTTTGATTTCAATTTTTGTTTAGATTTTATATATATGTTCTCATGCCAAATCTATACATCAATATGATTTTAAATAATTTAAATTTTTTCATAATATATAGATTAAGAATTATATTTAAACTCATTTGACACATCAAATCAAATCAATTTTTTTTTAAAAAAGAAATAAAGATTTCTTGCAAATCAAGGCAAAAAAAAGAATATTAAAGATTAGAACAATAAGTAAAGAATATTTTCACACAATAAATACATATAAATTATAACATAAACACCAAACATATATGGCCTCCTCTCCTACCAAATTTTCCGGTCAATGGCTCAGCCAAATTCGAGTCAATAAATACAAAAATATCCGGTTTGATTCCGGTTTAGTTATGCATGGAATGAACCGGTTTAAACCGATCAAGTGTTCGTACCAAACCGGTCGGGGAAATTCTTCATCAAGGTCGGAATCTAGTCGGATCTCTGGATACGACGTCGTAATGAAGTTTTATTCATCAATTAATGAAAAAAATCAAAATCAATTGAGTAATTATATCTCTAATGATTGTTATATTGATGATTTCTCCTTCTCCAAACCTTTTCGAGGAAAACGGGTAAGATTCCAATCTATATATATATATATATCCTATATACTTATAACGAATTTTAAAATTTTTTTGAAGTGTATTTTGCATAAAGGTTGTGTTAAAAGATTATGATATTACTCATTTTCTATTAGATTTTTTCCATAACTAATAACTATATTAATTTTTATGTAAATTTGTTTATTAGTATATACTTATATGTCTTATAAATTTTATTTTGAGTTAATTTTATATGAATATTCTATTAGATTTGTATTATAACTACATCGATTTTGTATTGGAAATTATTTATTATAATATATTTATACATATATATGATATATATTTATGTTTTATTTTTAGATGCATTGAAAAGTATAATGATTTTTTAAACTTTTATGTTTTTCATCAAAATTTATGTTGAATATTATGTTGTCATTCGTTTTCATTGAAAATTGTCTATTATCATATATATATATATATATATATTCAAATTTAGTTTAAAAATATTTTGAATTTTTTTCTAGTTGATTTTGTGTCATAACTACGTTAATTTTGCATTAAAATAATTTATTATTTATATATGTATACAGTATATATTTATATTTTATTTGTATATGTTTTGAAATTTGTAATTTTTTTTCTGTTTTATTTGTATATATTTTGAAATTTGTATTTTTTTTCTACATCTGAATTATACGTTTTTATTGAATGTTTTTTATATTTATTAAAATTTGGAAACTTTTTGCATTTTTCTACATCGAATCATATTTTTGTAATTGATGTATAAATTTGAATATATTAAAAACAAATATATTATATTATTTCACAGGAAGTAAGGAAGTTTTACGAAGAACTAATGAAGAGTATGGGACAACACGTTAAGTTTTGTGTGGAAAATGTTTGCGAAGGAAATCAATTTACAGCGGCTGTTAATTGGCACCTTGGTATGTATATATATATATTAATTATATATATATACATATTATAAACCATTTATTGTTTTTTTAATATATATAGGTTTTACTTTCTGATATATATATATATATATATTAAAATGGGTTAGTACAATCCACTTGAACTTAAATTTCATAATTTTGATATTGTTTTTCGTTTTTTTTTTCAAATTAATTTATTTTGAAAGATATTCAATCATACCATGCATCACTTAGTTAATAGTCCAATTAAATGTTGAAAAATTTATTTTGGTTAAATACTTTTGATAAAATTATGCAATATATATTATATATATATATTCAGCATTCTTGTCTTAAATTTGCATTGAAATGAATAAAAAAAATTGAATTTCAATTATATATATAAAATATTTATGATTATTGCATCAAAAATCAAAATCAAATACTATACTTTTGTATAATTTAACGTAATTTCTTTTATACCTTATTTTTTAAAATACTTAGATTACTTTGTGAATTTCTATATAATAGTAATACATATATTGTTTGGAATTATTCAGCCGACTTTTATTAGGGTTAGAAAAATCGTATACCAAAATTATGTAAACCTCATATATACTATATAAATATACAAATTATAGAATATTTTTAATTTAACATTGTTCCAATATATTATATTATTCAAATTTTGATGGTTTTATTATATTGTATATTCAAGAATGGAAAGGACGAAATATTCCCTTCACAAGAGGATGTAGTTTCTATGAATTCTCAGAAGAAAGTGGAACACTTGTTATAAAGTAAATATTTCATTTATTTTATTACATAACAAATAATTTAAAATTAATATTATATTGTATTAATAAATTAAAAAATATAGGAACGCAAGGGTTTTAATTGAATCGCCTATCAAACCAGGAGGAGTTGTATTGGTAAATCATTTTTTATTTATTTATTTATGAATAACACTGAATAATGTTTATTTAATTTAATTTATATTTTTTTGAAAATATTTTTCAGACTCTATTGAAGAACATAACATTCTTCTTTGATGAATTCCCAAAAACAGCCGAATGTAAGTTCAATTTTTTTATATGAAATATTAGTTAAAAATCAATTGAATATTTTATTTTGAAATGTCTTATAAATTTATATTTTCATTTGAAAATATAATAATTTCGTTATTTACATTAAAAAAATATGGATATAATTAATATATATGTCAAACTCAATTTAATATTTTTTTTATTAAATGCAGGGTTTTTGGAGAAACAATATGGTATAATACAATTTATAATGAAAATATATGGTATGTTATTTGCACCAATTATAAACCATATGATATCAGGCTACCTCAAGCTCTTCAAATTCATAATTGATTTCTTCTTCTTCTTTTCTCAAATTATTATCAAATTTAGAAATTTATTTTCCAAATAAATTTATATATATATATATTAATAATATTATAATGTATTAAAAAATACCAACAAAAGCGCGTGGATTACACGTGCATTTGTGGACGTGGTCGAAAATGTAATAATAAAGGCCCAAACGGATGCTCTTGAGTTCCTTAATTTCTTTAATGGGCTTTATTTTTAAACCCATTAACAATATATATTATTCCTTTTCAAAACAAATAAATGAATAATTATATATATATATTTTTGTAATAAAACCTTGCTTTGACCGATGAGGGTTACCGAAGAAATTCGCCAATACAATATAACGATCGAATATATATTTATCAAAACAATGTAATAAGATTATATGGATATAAAATGCCAACTAATTTAAAATATATTTAAATGAGAGCAACAACGAAAGACAAAAATTTAATTATAATAAAACGATGTCATTTCAAATGTATTTGAATCCCGAATTATTTTTATAGTTTTTTCTTGTTATGTTTAAATTTGTAATATATTTTTATTGATAAATATATATTTATGGGCATAAATATGAGAAAACCCAATAAGACTCGGCCCAAACCCAACATTTACAGCCCATGCCAAGGTAAATTAACGAGCAAATAAACATTGTTAGTGTTTAGAATTTATAGCAAATAATAAATATAAATTTTGATTTTTTATATAATTAATTATCAAGTTTTAGCAATATATATATATATATCAATTAAGACGAAAATCATCAGAAAATAATCTAAACTAGAAATTCGAATCTAGAAATTTAAATATAAAGTCATTTGTCTTTATATTTATAATAAGTAAAATATTATAGACACAGTATGTGAAAAAGCAAGTTTAGCAAAAGATTGTCTTAGACTTAAATAAATTAATTCACTTTGTATGAATATGTTTTTATTTTTTAAAATTTAATAAAATAATATAATTATTTGAAAATATTAAGATTGTAGATAGAATGATTTTTTATATACATTAATATTATATAATTTAAAAATAATATACAATTATTATATTATTTTAAAATTAAATCATAAATATATATCTACGTCAACTGTCAACTGTCATATATATATATTAATTTTAAAAGTTTATTATAATTTATATTTAAAAATAATTATTTATTATTTTAACATTGTAATATAAATTCATCATGTAAAATTGCAGATAAAATGGTTTTTATATCCATTAATAATTACTATATTATTTGAAAATTAAATCACAAATATACATCTACTGTCAACTGTTATTCATATACATATATATAATTTATATTTTAAAAATAATTTATTTATAATTTTAACATTGTAATATAAATTCATCATGTACTTTTTCATTTTTCAAAAGACTTTCTCCGTTTTATATCTTAACCAAAGCAACTTATTTATAATAATATTTTATGGTGAAAATTCCTTCCTGAGAGCTCATTTGCCATTACACCATTGAATTGAATCAACAATCGAACCCTAAAAATGGGATCAAAACCCATTGTTTTCGATCTTCAAGCTCCATTTTTACAGCCCAAAACGAAATATCAAACAGTCTCCATTGATTCTGTCTCAGCTATGGAGGCTCTATCTTCTTGTGCAGTTACAAGGGACATAAAGCTTGCTTCTTGCTTGCACGCTAAGGTACTCAAATCTAATCTAAACGATAATATCTTTATCAATAATGCTCTGATTGATATGTATTCAAAGATGGGATCTTCAGAGAATGCCAAGAAAGTGTTCGATCAAATGCCTGAAAGAAGTGTGGTTACATGGACTTCAATGGTTTCAGGGTATTCACGTAATGGGTTTAATCGAGATTCAATGTTGATTTTCATGGAGATGTTTGAAAATCAAATCAATCCAAATGAGTTCACTTTGGCTGCAGTTTTACATGTTTGTTCACAAGGAAATGACTTTGAATTTGCCCGTGTTGTTCATGGATATGTTATGAAACTAGGGTTTATATGGGATGAATTCCTACAGATTTCCTTGGTGGATTTGTATTCAAAATGTGGAAAAGTAGATGATGCATTGAAGATTCTTCATGGGTTTAATCTAAAGAATGTTGTGGCTTGGAGTTCTGTAGTATCTGGTTGTGTTTTGAATGGAATGGCTATGGAGGCAATACGTATATTCTTCAATATGAAGTATAAAGGTATTGAACCAAATGAAGTAACCCTTTTAAGCATATTACATGCTTGTTCAATTCTAGGGCAAGACATAGTTTTTCATTGGGTTCATGGTTTGGTTCTGAAATTAGGGTTTTATGACAGTGATTTAGTTATGAATTCTCTGATTGAGATGTTCTTGGAGAATGGATGTTATAATGAAGCCGTATACGTATTTTGTGAATTTGGGTTTGATGGAAATGGAAAGTATCTTGCTTCAAAGACTATGGCAAGTCTTCTGCAAGTTTGTTCAAATTCCATTTTTGGAAAATTAGGTATTTCACTTCATGGGTATTTGATAAAGCATGGATTTTTCCCTTGTGTTGTTATAGAGAATTCTTTGATAGATATGTATGGAGAGAATAGGGAAATTGATTATTCAAGGAAAATCTTTTCAAGAATGAAGAATAAAGATGTGATTTCATTGAACACAATGGCTTCATGTTTTGTGAAGAATGGTAAATTCTATGAAGCTTTAAAATTGCTCAAGGAGAGTTGTAGATGTGAAATTAGGGATTTGGATTTGGATTTGGATTTGGATTTGGATTCGGATTCGGATTCACCTGATTTTGTAATGATGTTAATGGCAATTCAAGCTTGTTCTAACTTAGCATCGTTACAACTCGGAGAATCCATCCATGGTTATATAACTAATTTAGGAATGATCAATGATATGTATATCCAAAATGCACTTATAGATATGTATGGAAAATCAGGAAGATTTGATTTGGCAAAGAAGGTTTTCGACGAGATAACTACGAAGGATATCGGGTCATACAATTCAATGATTTCTGCGTATGGATACAACGGGAAAATCTACGAAGCTTTGAGTTTATTCATGGAATTGAAAGAATCGGTTATCTTTAAACCGAATGCGATAACATTTACGAATATCCTTTCTGCTTGTTCTCATGGTGGAATGATCAAAGAAGGATTTGAGATCTTTGATTTGATCAAAAGGGTATATAAATTAGAACCCTTTATGGAACATTATGCTTGTATTGTTGATCTTTTAGGAAGATTAGGTAAACTTGAAGAAGCAAAAGTTTTTATTGAAAGGATGCCGGTAAAACCAAGTACAGATATCTGGGGTACGTTGTTAGGCGCGTCGTGGATTTACGGGAATGTAAAAATGGCGGAAAAAGCGGCGAAAGAGATTGAAATTGTGGAACCAAAGAGTAATTCATGGAGGGTTGGATTATCAAATGCATATGCAAGTGAAGGTAAATGGGAAGAAGTAGTGAAAGTAAGAGGAGAAATGAAAGGAATAGAAAGAGAAGGTGGATGGAGTAAAGTAGAATTAAAAGGTGAATATTTTGGTTTTATGGTAAATGATACAAAGAATCCAAAGAGTGAAATGATTTATATGATCTTAAATACATTTAAAAAGCATTCTCAAGAGTATTTTTAGGTATATATGCTTTTGATTAATCACCGTTAAGAGTTTAAAAATTGAATTTTGGTTCGCGAGTCAGTTCTAATTCAGTTTTTTTTTTAATTTAGGTAGGTTGGATTAATTTGTTTTTTTTTGTTTGTGATTAGATTTAGTTGGATTAGTTAGTAATTATAAAAAGTTTATGTAAAGAAATTTATTATAAATTATGGTAAATGTGTTGTTACATATATTATTTCTTTTGTCAATTGATACATAGTGTAATGACATTGTAATTAAAATTAAGATCTTTAAAAATTAGTGAAGTTACGAATGAAATTTAATAGGTTGGTTTTATTATGTTACTCAATTTAATATTTTAATATCTAAAATCTAATCATTAAAAATGCTTATATTAAGATCAATATATTTATATTCAATTTAGTATCTTAATATTTTATATACATACTTGATATTTTCATATTTAAAATTTTATTGGATTTATTATTATTATTATAATTATATAATAATTTGTTTTGTTCAAAATTCAAGGCTCAAGTCATTTTCCCAAATTTAGAGAACAAATTGAAGTAACCATCGTTTTTTTGCTAAAAATTTTAAATTATCGAATCCAACCCATTTTATACCTTAATCAATCTATAATTTTTTATTTTTTCAACAATATTACAAAAAACAGTAATAAAAAAAAGTATAATAACTCTAACACAACTAAACACGATTGGTTAAAATTTCAAGCAAGGGAGACATTTTGCATATATTTAAAGAAAAAAATAAATAAAAATTGTGGTGAGAAAGTGAATCCTCACTATGAAAATGAAAATTATAAATTAAAATTTAAACATTGACAAATAATTAAAAAATATATATAGTTTTTGTGGTCAAGGAAGAGTAGATCCTGCAGCCGGACCAGTACCATATCCTCCAGCTCCACGGCCGAACCCCGGCCTACCTCCTGGTCCCTGCATTTTATATTTGCTGTCCCGTTACGATAAATTATATATCGAGACGACTATTGCGGGATTTATGCCGTTGCAAACGCGTAAAAATACCCGTCCGAAAGATCAAATTCGTGTTACGTTGGCTCGAGACGGGTATTTTGGGTTATCGGAAATAACGGGAATTGATCCGATTCATATTCAATATGGGTTGGGGTTACATGTACTATACGTTTGGTCTAAAACTCAAAACTCGTTCGGGTTCGGATTTGGTTCGGGAGAATAAAAAAAATCGTAAAAATGTGAAAAAAAAGGAAAATAATAATCAGTAAATTTTGTTTTTATATTATGTTATACGGATTTTCTCTTAAAAAATCCCGTCCGAAAGATCAAATTCATCGTACATGGGCTCGAGACGAGTATTTTGGGTTATCGAAAATAACGGGAATTGATCCGATTCATATTCAATATGGGTTGGGTTTACCTGAACAATACGTTCGGTCTAAAAACTCAAAACTCGTTTGGGTTCGGGTTTGGTTCGGGAGAATAAAACAAACTTAAAAATGGAAAAAAAAAGAAAATAATAATCCATAATTTTGTTTTTATATTATGTTTTATGGATTTTCTTTTAGATTTTTTTTCTATTTTTTTCGAAAAAACCAAACTCGAACAACCCAAAAAACTCAAATAACCTGAACTAGAACTAACCGAACCAAAATACGAATTAGCCGAATCCGGATTGAATTAGGGTTTATCGAATGCGAACAGATCTAGACCGAACAAAATTTAGGTCGAATTTATCTCCATTTTGTCAAAAACCGAACTCAAACCGAATTAGTCAACCCCCTATAACTGAATGTTTTGGTTGAGCCGAAACGACATCTAAGAAAAATTACGAGAAAAGGAAGATAGATGTTACCCTGAAAGAAGGTTGATAGTCAGTAGGAGCTCCACTCTTGTCACCAAAATCTCCACCAGACCTCGGACCACCACGATACCCGTCCCTATCTCCAAATCTCCTCTCACCCTCAAACCGAGGCGGGCCACTGAAATCAAATCGATAATCGTAAAAACAACACCTTTAAACCATTAATCTTCAGCAATTAACTCATAAAGTATGAGCTCCTAAGGATGAATATACAGTAATATACATAGAACATTGTTCTAAAATCGGCCTAGACGACTACCAAAATGATCATTCGGCGCCTCAATTTTCCCAGAAGATCTTTTATAACATGTTTAATTACATAGTTTTGTGATAATTTATGTATTTTATCAATCGTAATGTAATATTATTATATCTATAATACCATCTAGTCGGCTTAGACCCTACTAGGAATCCACTGAAATCACATCGATAATCGTAAAAACAACATTGTTAAACCATTAATATTCAGCGATTAACTAAGGCAAACATTCAACTCAGTAGCAAATTCATAAAGTATGAGCTCCTAAGGATGAATATACAGTAATATACATAGAACATTGTTCTAAAATCGGCCTAGACGGCTACCTAAATGATCATTCGGCGCCTCAATTTTCCCAGATGATCTTTTATAACATGTTTAATTATATAGTTTTGTGATCATTTATGTATTTTATCAATCATAATGTAATATTATTATATCTCTAATACCATCTAGTCTGCTTAGACCCTACTTAGGCTTTAGGAATCCAACTAACGCCTGATGATTTCTGGATCATTAGCATTGAATTAGATGATTACCGGGGACGATCACCAGAAGGGCCACCCATGGACCTGCCGGAGGGTTTCTGCTGTTTCTTCAAGGTAGCAGGAACAATCTCAGATGGAAGATTGAGGTAAGTCCTGAGGAATTCAATGCCTTCATTGGTGAGGTACCAATAGTAATGCATCCATGCGAAAGTTTCACGTACATACTCCTTGGACTTAAAACTCTGCATCAACTTAATCACCTGAAGATTTGGAACAGTCTCTATCAATGGATGTTGCCCTAAATTGTAGTCCTTCTTAGCATACAATACACCCTCTGCAACAATCAATCAAAATCAACAAGTAATTCTACTGAACCGACATCTATTTCGCACTAAATGAGACATATAAACTGATTGCGGTACCTTTAAAGAGGTATTTGGAAATCTCGCGCCTGTTCTTCTCCGGGATGATCTGCAAAAGCATGAGGCAGAAAGCTAAGAACATCTAACTCAGATTTTCCAATGAATTTTCCCGGAATTCGAACAGAATACGGTAACCAAAAGGAACAACCAACGCAAGAGACAATTGTTACCATTGTTGCCGCGAGATTGGTAGAGGAATCGAGAGAGAAAAGTTGCAGGCTTCACTGATATAGCAAACCAGAGAGGAACCCTAATTTTGATAAACCCGCGAAAGTTATAGCAGTTTGATTGATAATTTAATGGGCTTTTTGTTAGGCCCATTAATATGGAATTTCCTTTAGGCCCATTCATATGGGCTTTCTGTTAGGCCCATTAATAAATTTCATTAGATCTTTGATAATTAATACGACGTGGTTTTAACTAATTAGTAGTACCAATATTTCATCTGCCACGTAAGCGATATAGAATCATTAACCTTTAGTATATTTTTTTAATAGATGTTTGCAATTAAATTTTAAGATAAAAAAATAAAGTGTGATTCTTTTAATTTGTATTCGTAATATATATTTATAGATTATTTTGTAAATAATTATTATAATCGTATTATTTTTCAAAATAAATTAGTATGTATTGATCTCAATGCGGATTAGAGAAATATGATGATGACCCAAGATCCAAATAAATATTTTATTAAATAAAAAATATAATTGATGTATTTTTAGAAATTTCATGGGACGAAAAACGGCATGCAGTTCACGGTCGAATGATGTTGGGCCGATCAACCCAATTATTATATATCAAAAAAGTAAGTTAATACTCTTGAAAATTATAAAATCCACGAAAGCCCATTTTATCCATTACAATTATTATCACAATTGAAATATAAAAAATATTAATTATATCTAGATTTTCATTAAAAATATAATTTAACTTATTATTAAATTATTAGAATATAAATTGGTAAAATATCAAATTGTGATATGTAAAAAATTATTTTAATTTTGAAAATTGATACAAAATATTATGAAATGCAATTTATATATGTAATTGGAAATCAAGATAGAATTGTTAAATATTTAATAATTTATATCAATATTTGCATTAATAATAATAATAAGGCTAAGAGGATAAAATGGGAAAATGATAAAAATGGAAAACACAACGTAGCACGAAGAACGGGTCTCATGCTTCCGACAAGACATGCCCACCACAAATTCTTCTTCTCTGTATATAAATCCGCCATTGTTAGACCTTCTCAATCTTCTTCTTCCTTAATTTTGTTTTTTTCCTTCATCAAATCACTTTATTACATCATTTCTGAAATACCCTTTTCGAAAATAAATATATATTTATATAAAAAAAGAATTTCTCCGCCGGAAAAACCATGAAACCTGCTCAAGATAACCAGGGATCGTTCCTTGGCCGGATCAGCATTCGCCGGAATCAAATCGTCGACGTCAATAATGAACAAGAACAAGAAGATCTTGAGATTTTCCAAAGACACATCGCCGAACGATTCTCTGAACTACTCTCTCCTCCTCCTCCGCCGTCTTCCGACGACGGAAACATGGCGGCGCCGGAGCAAATTCTGTCTGCGTCGTGGCTTCGGAAGCTCATGGACGTTTTTCTCTGTTGTGAGGCTGAATTCAAAGCGATTCTCCTCATGGGTCGCGACCCGACCCAGATTTCTAAACCGCCGTTAGACCGGTTGGTTCCGGATATGCTAGACCGGTCGGTTAAGGCCTTAGACATCTGTACCGCCGTCGTTAACGGCATTGACGCCGTTAGACACTACCAGAGACTCGCCGAGACCGCTGTTTCCGCGTTGGAGCAGCGACCGCTCGGTGACGGCAACGTGAGGAGAGCGAAACGCGCGTTGGCGAAGCTGATCATTGCAATGACCCTGGAGGATAAGGAGAACACCGGCGGTGGGAACAAGACGACGGAGCGATCATGGTCGTTCGGTCGTCGTGGAGGAACGGCAACGAACAAGGGTGGAGGAGCTGCCGTTGGTCAGCTCCGGTCATCGTCATGGGCTGTGGGTCGAAACTGGTCGGCGGCGAAACAGATTCATGCGATGACGATGAATCTGACGCCGCCGAGAGGTAATGAATCGTCGGGATTGTCACAGCCGATGTTTATAATGAGCACGGTGATGGTGTTCGTTATGTGGGTTTTGACGGCGGCGGTTCCATGCCAAGAGAGGAACGGACTTATGAGCCATTTGCCGGTGCCGAAGAATCTCAGCTGGGCACAAAGTCTGATCGGAATCCATGAGAAGATCGGCGATGAATGGAAGAAGAAGGAGAAGAAAGGATCTGTAGGGTTAATGGAGGAGATGACGAAGATGGAGAAACTGAGTCATTCTCTAATGGAGTTTACCGATGGGTTTCAATTCCCGGCGGAGGAGACTGCGGTGGAGGCGGTGGCGGAGCAGGTGACGGAGATGTCGGAGGTATGCCGGAGAATGGAGGAGGAGCTTGTGCCACTGCAGCAACAGATAAGAGAAGTTTTCCATAGGATCGTGAGGAGCCGTACGGAAATCCTGGACGCCTTGGACCAAGCCGGAAAAAGTTCCGCGGTAATTCTGTAAAGAATATTAATAGATGGGGCAGAATTATAATTTTGTAATTCATTGGGGTTAATAGGTGATATATTTTAGTTTTATGGGCTTTCTGGTACGGCCCAAATTGTTTGTTATTTTATTATTTCTCTTATTGGTTCATCGTAATTAATATAAATTTTGGTTGAACAAGCACTATTATATTAAATTAAAAAGTAGAAATAATATATATGCGCGTATCATAATCAATTATACAAAATATTTAAACATGGATCATTTGTATAAATTGATTCAATTTATATATTAAATTTAATCTCATTCAATTTTTATAAATAAAAATATATAAAAACCTTTCACCTTCTAACAGTTGTTAAATACGAAAAATATGACATTTTTATTCCGAAAAATAT
Organism: Gynandropsis gynandra; assembly: GCA_036759665.1. Lineage (NCBI taxonomy): Eukaryota > Viridiplantae > Streptophyta > Magnoliopsida > Brassicales > Cleomaceae > Gynandropsis > Gynandropsis gynandra. Next base: position 447,139 of record CM071864.1, read on the forward strand.
CAATTTCTATTTTTTATTCTTTTATGTTCGACGTCATAAAAAATTCAATATTAATTACATAAATTTTTTATATGCCAACCTACAACCATATAATTAATTAAAATATTTAATTTTATTCACCTCTAATTTTGATTATCGTCCAATTTTTTATTCAATTTTTAATTTTCATCCAATTTTTCTCTCAATTATAAAAAATTTCCTAAAATCGCAATTTTTATCTCAATTATAAAAAATTTCTTAAAATCGCAACTTTTTTGAGGGTAAAAAAAAATTGAGAATAATTAACGAAAATATTTTAGATAAATTTTTTATAGTTGAGGAATAATAAAATGAATTTTCGGATAAAAATTATAATCAAAGAAAAAATAAAACTAAAACATTATTTTCGAATAAAAATGAATTGTCTTTTTTAAAATTTATTTAAATAAAAAATTTAAATATATATAAAAATACATGAAATCTATATAATAAAATAAAATACATGTATTACAATAATATAATTATTTCATATCATATTATCATGAACAAAACTCTAATCAAATATTTTTTATAATTTGTTTAAATGCAAAAAAATTAACTTATTAATTATTCAGAACTAGAAAAATAAAAAGAAATAAAAAAATATTTTTATTAGCTTTTTTGTTTGTTTAAAATGAAAAAGGTTGAGGACAAATCAGCTCCATTTTCTCTTCTCTGCGCACTGTTCTTTCTGCACATTTTCCAAAAAAAAAATAAACTTTTTTTTTATGAATGGCCTTTAGGTCTATTGTAAAGCCACCAATACCTTAACAGATTTCTCTTCTATAAATTCAAATCCTCCGTCACCGATGATTTCAGGTCCTCTCTTTATATCTCTCTCTCTCTCTCTCTCATCGCCGTCGCCGTCGCCGTCGCCGTCGTTCTCTATAATCCTAGATCGATCGGTTGATACTCTGTTTTCTCTGTTTCCGAGTTTTCTTTGCAGTTCGAAGAGTTATGGCGATTGCAACGAGCACCGTGCCGGCGAAGAGTGGCTTGTCGATGTGGTGTCCGATAACTCCGTCGTTCTCTCGTCGTCTTCCAGCCGGTTTTTCTCCGATTGGATCCAGAAGTGTGACTAGAGGCGTCATCACTGCTTCCTTTGCCAACGAGAATCGCGAGTCAGTTGTCGAATTCTTTGCTCTTTTAGTTTGATTTGGATCAATTTTAGAAGGATTTTGTAGGAAATGAGCTGAATATGGTTTTGTGTAGGTTTGTAATTGTTGGTGGAGGGAATGCTGCAGGTTACGCTGCTAAGACTTTTGTTGAACACGGAATGGCTGATGGTAGACTTTGCATTGTTACCAAAGAGGTGATTGCATCGAGTGTTTCTCTTGGATCAATCTTGCTTCTGCGTTACTTAATTGTTCAATACATTGTTCTGATCAATGGTAGTTTTTGGTTTATCTTTAGGCCTATGCACCTTACGAGAGACCAGCTTTGACGAAAGCCTACTTGTTCCCTCCAGAAAAGAAGCCGGCTCGTTTACCTGTGAGCTCAGTCTACTACATTGCTCTCTCTTTCAGTTTATGTTATAAATATGGAAATGAATCTTATGATTGTATAAGATGTATATGCTAGTTGTTTAGATGAAATGTATGAACACAATTCAGCCTGGTTAGATTGGATCGGATTGGATGGCTTTAGTCGTGTTTCCATTTGAATTATGATCTAATCCCAGTGCTATATGGGGTCTGTTGATGTTGGTGGCCATTGAAAATAGGGTTTTCATACTTGTGTTGGAGGTGGAGGTGAAAGGCAAACCCCTGATTGGTATAAGGAGAAAGGGATTGAGGTAATCTTTCTTCTTAAAACATTGGAAACTTGACACTGAGTGTATGTATGTATGTATGTATGTATGTATGTATGTATGTATTCTGTAATTGTCTTTTATGTGTATGGATTCGACAATTGTAACTTTGCTATCTATTTATGACAGATGATATATGAAGATCCAGTCACAGAAGTTGATTTTGATAAGCAAACCCTTATGACAAACTCGGGTAAACAGCTAAAATATGGCTCACTCATTATTGCTACAGGATGTACAGCCTCAAGGTGACTAATGATATTTTGATTGCAAACAATTGAGAATCCAAAGCTTTCTAATTTCCTCGTAAATATTATGAAAATCCCTCCGATTTTATTTGCAGATTTCCTGATCAAATTGGTGGAAACTTGCCTGGGGTTCATTATATCCGTGATGTCGCAGATGCTGACTCTCTGATATCTTCTCTGGTAATCTAAGCTCTTTCATATCATCTTACTGAAACACTAATCACGAACATGCTCCTAAATACTTAGATCGGTTGCATTATTCAGGGAAAAGCTAAGAAAATCGTTGTTGTTGGTGGTGGATACATCGGCATGGAGGTTGCTGCTGCAGCGGTTGCATGGAATTTAGATACAACGGTGATTATCCCTTTGATTTTGATCTTAACTGGTGAAATTACTCAACTTTTTCCCTGTAAATTGAAAAAATTTCCTGGAAAAAGTTCTATAGATATCTGAAAAAGATGTTGTGTGCTAAAGGTGGAAACTGATTACACAAACCTAACACCGTTTCTGTACTTTTCAACGATAGATTGTATTCCCCGAAGATCATCTTTTACCAAGACTATTCACTCCATCACTCGCTCAAAGATATGAAGAACTATACCGTGAGAACGGAGTCAAGTTTGTCAAGGTAATATATCCCTACGAAATGGATATGCATATATAGTTGTGATTGAACTATGATAAATCTTTTATGTTCAATAGGGTGCCTCTATAAAGAATTTAGAAGCAGATTCAGATGGACGTGTAACTGCTGTTAAACTTGCTGATGGGTCTACTATCAGTGCAGACACGGTATGATTATGTGCATGTTCTTTTAGAGGACTTTTCGTTTGAGTTTAAAATTAGAGTTTAAGTTTTAATTTCGAATCAAATTTTAAGTTGTTTGTTTGTTACTTTCAAAGTTAGAGTTTAGATCAAGTTATAATTAAAATAATTTAATATATAATATTAATTATACAATTTAATGAAAAATTATCAATTTTGATATTTTTAAGGGTATCTTAGTAATTTATATATTTCAGACTCGAAATCCGAGTCAAAAAGCTGAAAATTTCAGCATCCAAAAAATTGCGACTCAAAGTCCGAGTCGAGAGATTAAAAAAAAAAGTTCATAAAACGAACATAAAAGTGAACTCCGAGTCTTGACTCCAAAATCTGAGTCCTGCAAAAGAACATGCCCTATTTATTCGAAACTTTGTTAACATGTGTATTCGGGTTTTGAAGGTGGTGATTGGTATTGGAGCTAGGCCTACTGTCAATCCCTTTGGATCCTTGGCTCTAAATAAATCCCTCGGAGGAATTCAGGTAAGAAAGTACATTGCAATTCATATTTCTTCAAATTATTAACCGTCTAATACGAACTCATCTCGGTAAATATATAAACCCGTGGAACATACAGGTTGATGGCTTGTTTAGGACAAGTAAACCCGGAATTTTTGCCATAGGAGACGTAGCATCTTTCCCTTTGAAGGTACTCTACTGATTCTATAATGTAGAATTTCATCCCTCTTTTTGATCTAAAGCTCCTCGTGACGTTCTTCTGATGAATAGATATATGATTGAATGGCTCGATTTGAACATGTTGATCATGCCCGTTGCTCTGCACAACATTGTGTGAAATCGTTACATCCCCTTTTTTCATCTAAAGCTCCCCGTGACGTGATGTTCTCTGATGAATAGATATATGATCGAATGGCTCGATTTGAACACGTTGATCATGCCCGTCGTTCTGCACAACATTGTGTGAAATCGTTACTCACCGCACATACTGACACGTAAGTTTTCAATTTCTAATATCTCTACAACTCTTTTACCGATCAACAAAACGTTCACTTGTTAATCGCGGTCACGCAGATATGATTATCTTCCGTATTTCTACTCGAGAGTTTTTGAGTATGAAGGTAGCCGTAGAAAAGTATGGTGGCAATTTTACGGCGACAATGGTATAATCCTCTCTTTACCTTTCTGTTATCGTACAGATTATGTCTCTACGACGTAATCTAAACCGTCGATTTTGTGTTGGGCAGTGGGTGAGACAGTTGAAGTTGGTAATTTCGAGCCGAAAATCGCTACTTTTTGGATAGAAAATGGTAACTTTTATATTCTACAGATTAGTGCTTTCTTAACGAATAGATTCCGGCACGAAAGTACAACGCGATGACGGTTGATTATGTTGTTATAACAGGTAGGTTGAAAGGAGTTCTCGTGGAAAGCGGAACACCCGAGGTAAGCATCTTAGGAACATAAACTCATTTTCGTAAGATCTCAACTAGGGTAAGCACCCGCAAATATCCGTCAGAATCTCATTTCTCGAACCCAAACCCATCTCGTACGAGTAACAAATTTTATTACCCGTATTCGTATCCGCAAGATTCGAATACTCGATTTTCGAGTATCCGCAAGACCTGCAACAAATTTCAAAACCCGCAAATACCCGTTACGTGATTAACAAATTTAAAAAAATGAAAAGATACACAAACTTTTTTTCCAAGTGTGCAAATTCATATTCAAAATATAACATAACTACAAATCATAAAATCATAACTTAAAGTTTTAAAATAACAAAACATACAAGTTTTCAAATCATAAAAATATAAATACAAATATTTAAATAACAAAAACATAACTAAATGTCTTCAAACTGTAAAATTGTAAATTTCTCAAAATTGAGGGTACCAATGGTTGCACGATTTAGTGTTTTTTAAACCCCGAACTCGAATTTGAACCCGCAAATTTTGTCCTTTTCAAACCCGAACTTGAACCCACGAGTTCGAGTATTTTTTTCGCAATTCAAATTAGGACGGGTTTCGCGGATATTTTGCCTACCCCTAATCTCATTTGGGCCAATGCCAAAAGCTCCTAAAACCAATTCACAATTTTGAATCAAACCCTAAAACACTAAAGTTAGAACATCCAACCAAACCCTAGAAACTGTTCCGAGAACTTATTGCGTCGATACAATTCCTTTGACTAATTTGAGCCATAAAAAAGATCCAACCCTTTTCTCTATGCAAATTTTATCTGACATTTTGATTCGATGTTCGTATCATGCAGGAGTTTCAACTTCTACCGAAACTCGCGAGAAGCCAGCCTCCTATCGATAAGGCTAAGCTTGCAAGCGCATCTACGGTCGAAGAAGCTCTCGACATTGCTCATGCCGCTCTACAAACTGGCGTCAAAGCCTAAGTTTCACTCATCTTTTACGTTTCATTTATTCTACTGTCTACATTTAAAATAATCTATCGACGCGAAATTGATGATGAGTTTAGATTTGGTTGTTGGGAGCTATCAGAGTGTACATACTGATATGATATGGATGAATAAATGTATTGTTTTCAATTTTGGTTATGAATTTGGTGATCTACTACATTAAGGATTTAATTTTAAGGTATCTCGTGTGGTATGTTTAGGGGTGTGATTCGGACCGGTTCGAGCCTGAGCCCGATTGTGGCCTGGTGAAACGGGCTCGGGCTGGTCCGGCCTGAAATTAAACATGTCTAAATATATCCGGCTCACGGCTCGGCCTGATGGGCTTTGGGGATGGCTTCGAGCCCTTTACGAGTTTAATAGCTTACTGGAAACCTTGTCATTGACTTCGGGCCCTTTTCGTGTGGTTTATTTGCATCAGGCTATCCATAGACTGTGCTTTTTCTCTTATGTGATTCTTATGTTTAAAAGCCAATTATCCGACTTTCTTGTGGAATCCGAATGATGCACGAAGACGGCGGCTAGGGTTTACGACGACAGAGCAAGAGATGATAGTGATAGAGCAAGAGACGATAAAGGTAGGACGTTGGGTTCACGACGGCAGAGCAAGAGAAACATGCAGTGACACAGTTAGGACGATGACTAGGGTTCATGGCGCCAAAGCAAGAGAAGACACACGCAACGTTGCATGTAGGACGGTTAGGGTTCACGGCGGGAGAGGGAGAAGACGCAACGACTAGGGTTCACGGTGGCAGAGAGAGAAGATGCAATGGCCAGGGTTCACGAACGAGAGAAGATATGACGCATTGGAAGAGAAGACGCATGAGTATGTGTTCTAGTTGGTAGGCCTGATCATTTCGGATCAGATATAGATAATGGGTACGGATTATTCGGGTTTTAAAAAACAATAACCAAATAATAACTGAATTTAAATCCATTTGATTCGGTTGTACAATGGTTCGATTCGGTTATATCAATAAATATCGTAATAAAAGTAAGATTCGAACTCTAATTTGTTCGGTTATTATTCGATTATTTCGAATTTATCAAGTATTTTATCATATAAAATTACAAATAAATGATATTATTCGGAATATTTCAAATAATTCATATATTTGAAAAAAATAAAATAATATATTATTAATAATAATAACGGCTCGCGACCTGGCCTCGCAGGCTTCGGGCAGCCCACGGGCTAACGTTATAATCGCCTTTAAAACGTCATTTTATAAATTTAAGTATTCCGAATTATATAAGAAACATTACAAATCATTAAATTGTCAAACTAACATAAAAATAAAAACATTACATAATAAACAAAACCTCAAAACTCAAACTGAAACTTCAACATTCAAATAGATCACTTGCATATCTTCATCTGTCGTAGCTATTGTCGTGACAATGCTAGATTCCAAACCAGTCAAGTTAGTAGTACATGTAATTATTTAACAAAACAATTAATAAACGATATGAAAATCAAATAATAAACGATATGAAAATCAAATAATAGGTAGATATTTACCAACTTCGGAAAAACCAAATAATCACGATCGAACACAAATTAACGCCTGAACATTAGAAGCCAACAAACGGCTTCGATATTTGTTAATCACCTGAGAACTAGCACTAATGAAGACTCATAAGCCATTGTGGTAATAGGAATGCTTAAAATATCGGATGCCATTAACAATAATTCTTTACCATAAAGCTCGGACTTCTAAAAATGCAAGACATCCAAATCCGAGTTTCATTGCATGTGTATCTTAGGATTTCTTAGATATCTATCCAATCCTGATCCTAATCCATTAATCATCATCTGAAGAATGTACTTTATTGTCGAAGTCGGCAATGTCCTATAAAATACAAATAATAAAAAATTATGTAAAGAAACCAAATATTAAATGATAAATATAAAAGAAACAACTTACATCAAAATAACTCGAATTATGGCTCTTGGTCGTTTTTTTCTTGTTGTCTTGAGAGGAAACCGAAGATTTAGAAACTTCGAATTTGGTTTTGTATTCCTCATAAAGTGAAACATCTTGCTTTGGTTGATTTTCATCTGACTTGTTTTCTCATCAATGGTGTCGTAGCAATATTTCAATAATTGCATTTTCATTCTCGGATCGAGAACAACTGCCATTGAGAGAATAGAACTATAATGTCCCAATATTAATTAAATTTGCCTTGCATATTTTCAACCATCTTTTGTAAGACTTCATCTTCATTCTCCCTATACTTTTTTAGAAGCATTTAAATTTTCTAAATCTTTATAAAGTACATGTTGGGAGTTAGATATGTTGATCCCGAAATTAGAGTAGTAATGTCCAAAACGGTTTTAAAAAATCTTGTATTTTCTTCCCTCTATTCCATTTTTCATTCGTTGGACACCAATTATAATGTTTATCAATCAACGCAAGACTAGCAAAAACATTCTGATACTTTAGAATACTATCAAGCATAACTGGTGATGAATTCCAACGAGTACCAACATTCGTAGATAAAGAAACCCCAATTTAAGCCCGAGCCCACTGATTTTCAGGCGGACTTCGGGAGGCCCACGGGCGGGGGTTCGATTTTGATAACCTAATTATTATTTAAATTGATATTTAATTTTGATTATATTAGATAAATATTCATTTGATAAATATTATTCATCTATATATTTCTTTTATATTTTTTATATAACCAATCAGTTATCCACGATTATTTTATCTATATCCGAACTGAAACCGAATGACCATAATCCGGTTCGTTTTGATTCAGTTTTATCTAACCAAATCGAAATGTCCACCCCTACTAACTAGGGTTTTTTTAATGGCCCGATGGACCGGACTGAAAAAATTTCGGGTTTTATAATAACCTGAACTCGAAGGTCCGGTTTCATCTTCAGGTCTGAATCCGTTAATTTTCAGATGGACCCGCAAACCGGGTTTTAAAACTTATGATTATATTTTCATTAGTATTTATCCCACCTATAGTTCCGAACGATTGTGATCAAACCTTTTTCTTGTTCATGACAATAATATCAATTTTTAACATTAATAGCCATTTCGATTCATCATAGTTAAATTTTCACTTATTTAACACATATTTTTCAACATGGCTCATACACTTAAAATGATTATAAAAAAGATATTACAATTTTATTTCAAGTTTACAACACTAAAATACTACAACAACAACAAATTCATTTCCATTATATGTTTGGTACAAATTTATATACCCAAAATGACCTCACAAGGCCGGAGATGAATAAGAAGAAGAAGAAGATGAAGCTCGGAAATGCTTGTTCCCATGCTCCCCCGTGAGATGATCTGAGGCAGGTCTCTTCGGTCTTAACTACGATCATATAAACAAAAAAGATCGATTTTTGCGAAAACCCGTAAAAACATTTTACGTAAAAAGAGTACTAATTAAGTCATCAGTGCAAAGGTCTAAATAAAGATTTAAAAAAACGAGATGATGGGATCTAACCTTTTCATCAGCTCGTTGATAAAAGCTACGTATAAGTATGTTTTTTACCTCCGTAGTTATCACTGCAATAAAGAGTTACATTATCGATTCATCATAGCGAGTCAATTGAATTTTGTTCAATATGTATTTTGGTCTAACTAAACCTAAAAAAAATAATTCACGAGTTTAAGATTGTTCAATTCATATGTATGAATTCACGATTCATATCATAACTAATTTTGAATACCACAATAAAACATTTCCTCATGTTTAGACTCGATCCTAAAGCGTACACGTCATATTAAGGATCCAACATCGGTATTCAAATAATGACGAATCAGACTCTGATAACACACCAAATAGTTATATATACATATATATATATCATTGTTCAATCCACATATATATGAAATTCATAATTCAAGTTATAATTTACGTGGAATAATACAACATAACGTACTTAATTCTAAATCAAATCTAATCCGGTCATAAGAAATGGAGCATTTGTGATGGGAATACGAATGAGTTAATATAGACAAATAGCCTTATTATTACCTTGATCGGGAGGTGGTAGTGTCCGATTGTGTGTAGGGCGATAAGTGGTAGGTATCATCCTCTGAAAGTTTTCGTGAGAATTTAAGTAAGGATGTTATGAAATCTATATTCGCTAACTAATTTACGAATCTCGAGTTGTAGATGGAACGTCAAAAACCTAAATCTTTCAATTCTAACTAAGAAAACTCATACATTCTCGTTTTTCATTTTCGTATGAAGATTTTTTGAAACTAAAGTAAGAACCAAGTTATATAGTTGCTTAACCATAAGATGAACATGTAAGATAATTTACTCATAGGACGACGAGTTTCCCCTAAGCCACGAGAATTCGAAAGATGAACAATCACATAGGTAGATTAATAACTACAAAACCAAATCAAAATGATAATCTAAACATAAAAAGAAAGTGATGAATAGATTAATAACTAACAAAACCAAAACCAAAATGATATTCCAAACATAAACTTGAAACGAAATAGTGATGAATAGATTAATAATCACATAAAACTAAATCAAAATGATAATCTAAACATAAATTTAAAAAGAAAACCAAATCAAAATGATAATCTAAACATAAACTTCAAAAGAAAGAGTGATGAATAGATCAATAACTATAAAATCCAATTCAAAATTATAATCTAAACATAAATTTAAAAAGAAAGAGTGATGAATAGATCAATAACTACAAAACCAAATCAAAATGATAATCTAAACATAAACTTAAAAAGAAAAGAGTGATGAATAGATCAATAACTACAAAACCAAATCAAAATGATAATCTAAACATAAACTTAAAAAGAAAAGAGTGATGAATAGATCAATAACTACAAAATCCAAATCAAAATGATAATCTAAACATAAACTTAAAAAGAAAAGAGTGATGAATAGATCAATAACTACAAAATCCAAATCAAAATGATAATCTAAACATAAACTTAAAAAGAAAAGAGTGATGAATAGATCAATAACTATAAAATCCAAATCAAAATGATAATCTAAACATAAACTTAAAAAGAAAAGAGTGATGAATTGATCAATAGCTACAAAAGCAAATCAAAATGATAATGTAAAGATAAATTTAAAAAGAAAGAGTGATGAATAGATCAATAGCTACAAAAGCAAATCAAAATGATAATCTAAAGATAAATTTAAAAAGAAAGAGTGATGAATAGATCAATAGCTACAAAAGCAAATCAAAATGATAATCTAAAGATAAATTTAAAAAGAAAGAGTGATGAATAGATCAATAACTACACAACCAAATTAAAATGACAATCTAAACATATACTTAAAAAGAAAGAGTGATGATTAGATTATGAAAAATGTAGATTTTTATGTCATTGAACTTTCAGAAGATGAAAGAAACCTTAACAAAATCTCAACACAAAGCAAGATTCTTTGGCAATGGCTACTCTCTAAGGTTTTAATTATCACAAACAGATAAAGGCAAATGATTTTTTCAAATTGAATATTGAAACAAATCAATTCGATGAAAACCCAAAAAGCTAAATCTCTCAGATCCTAAACTACCAAAACATTCAGATATCGTATCAGCATCTGCAGATTTTCCTCCTAAATCTTTTACAATGAAAGACACAAACTTTCATTGGATTTTTCATTCGAATTCAATAAAAACAGGCATCTGGGTATTCATCAAAAGAGATTGAAAAGATGAAAAAATCCAAAAGCTGAAATTGAAAAAGGGAAATGGGAAGAAGATTACGGAGGGATTTGAAGGATCGGAGGGACGAAGTTGGGTGAAATTGTGAGGATCGAAGGAGGGTAAGTCACCCAACATTGATCCCATTGGAATCTCTTTATGCTTCTCCTCTCCCTCGAACACACCAAAAGGGGGATTTGGGTTTCGCTTTAGAACAAGCTGGAAATAGGATATATATGTGTGTATATATGTATATATATACACACTTGTGGAAGAGATGAGCAAGTGCGGCTAATTAATATCACAAAGTGTGCATATGTAAGAAAAATAAGATAGAAAGAACCCAAGTCGGACCCATGAAAGTAATAAAAAAAAAAATGAGATCCGATCAAATACATTGTAATTAGCGGTGGATAATATCTGTTTTTTATTTATATTAATTCGTAAATTCAAATTTTAATATATTTGAATATTTGTAAAATTTCTATCGGATAATTATATTTATACCCAAAGTTAAAATTTTAAAGAAATAATTTATTATTTATAATTTGAGTCAAAATTAAATTTATTATATATTTGGTAAATTGTAAATATAAATAATATTTGCATATCACTAATTATAATTATATCAGTCGATCTTTTTAATATTCTATATTAGCATTTATAAAAATTATCCAATCCTATTTTAATTCTTTAAAATATTCTAAAGTATAATTAAAACTTGCTTGGAATAAATAAATAATCTGAATTAAATTATACATTTATTTCTATTTTATCAATAGAAATTTCAAATAGCTCAAAATATATGCAATATTGATCCACATAAAAGAAAAAATTAATGGTTATTCTTCAAGATCAATCGGTCATAATCAATTAGTGATTCAACTTTTTTTTAAAAAGTCATTTATATTTTTAACTTCGGATTATGAAGATTTAGTACAATATACAAAGTCACTCGTAAAAAAGTTTAAAATTGTAAACAAAAATTATAATATATATATAATTGTTGGAAATACCGAGAATATTTTAGAGCACTGAAGATCATGTGGACTTTTTTTCATGTATTAAGCCCACATAAACCCTAAACCCATCAATCTATGAACAAAACTCCACCGAAGTCTAACTACACCGCGTAACAGAGGATAATTTCTCTATGTGGCCTTTTAGGTTTTTCTTTTTCTGGTATTCTTTCGATACCCTTTCCCCTTCCTCTTCTCTCTTCCTCCGAACCTCTCTGAGCTTCGAAAGATCGTCGGCGACACGATCGCCGGAAAATCAGACGAAAATATGGCGGCTCCGGAAGCTCCGGTTCGTTATGTCGGAATCCCGAGGGAATCCGCCGCTTTTCGGCTGATGAAACAGATGGTGAGCACGTTTCCGTACTCTCTCTCTCTCTCTATCTATATATATATATAATTATATATGTGTGTGTATAGGTTATGAAGATCTGATGGGATGTTTGATTTGTAGGGTTGGGAAGAAGGAGAAGGGTTGGGGAAGGATAAGCAAGGGATCAAAGGTTACGTTAGAGTGAAAAACAAGCAAGACACTACTGGTTAGTCTCTCCTACTTCTCTCTCTCTCTCTATATATATATATATGTATATATATCAATCTCAATCACTATATTGTTGAATAGAAAACTATAGTGAAGCTTCAAGGGAATCTAAAGATTTGATGTCTGAAATTTTGGTGGGTCGATTGAGATTTTAAGGCAAGGAAAGCTAAATTGGATCTCCAATGTTTGCATATATGATATTTGTACATATCATATGATAGTGTTCACTTGTGTAGACCTAAGGAAATTATGAAAAGATGATTCTTTTTTGTTTATTTTTTTTTATAATAACATAACAAGCACATTTTTTTTACATTTCAAACCAAATAAATGATTTTTATATAAAAATACATTGGATGATTTCGTGTTCAGAAATTCTGTAATGAAAGAAACATTGAAGTTTGTTGTTAAATAGAATCATTCGCGGAGCGAAAAGGGTCGTTAGGTATTTGACCAAATAGGATCAAAGCGGAGCGAAAAGGGTCATTAGGTATTTGACCAAATAGGATCGAAGCGGAGCGAAAAGGGTCGTTAGGTATTTGACCAAATAGGATCAAAGTGGAGCGAAAAGGGTTTTTCAACGGCAAATGAAAACTGTTATCCCCACGTGAAGTTTGTGAATATCCCGTCTTTCCGTTAAACAATATGTGTCTACAAACTTGAATTCTTCGGAAACGAGTCATAAGATTAAGACGGAAAGTTGAATTGAGAATGTTTGGGTGTGTATTGATATGAGGTGTGAAATTGGAACCAGGTGTTGGTGTGGATAAACCAAATCCATGGGCATTTGATACAACTCAGTTTGACAATATTCTCAAGAAATTGAAAGTGGTAAAGGCTCGTAATTTCTTCAAATTTTTCAATATTTCACACTCGTAGAACTATCGATCCTAACAAGAGATGGATTCCGTTGTAATTTTTTCGATGATTTTGTAGCAAGCAGCAACTAACAATGATGATGCGAATGAAAAAGGTAAAATTTTTTTTAACTCTTTTGATTTCTTGTTTTATGACATTGCAAATCTATAAGATTTGTTTTCATATTTGGTAACCATTAGGTGTAGAGAATGAAGCTGAAAGTGAAGACGACGAGCCTGTTAAGTCCAAGCGCGTCACGAAAGTTACTCGGCCCCAAGGAAGGTTTGTTATTTATGATTTTCTTTTTCTACTCTCTATTGGATTCATGCAGTATTCTAATAGTACCCGTCTAGTTTCGCCTAACGATGGATTAGCACCGTCTAGTTTCGCGTAACGACTGATTAGCGCCGTCTAGTTTCGCCTAACGACTGATTAGCACCGTCTAGTTTCGCCTAACGACGGATTAGCACCGTCTAGTTTCGCCTAACGACTGATTAGCGCCGTCTAGTTTCGCCTAACGACGGATTAGTACCGACTAGTTACTCTAGATTTTTATTTCTATTATTTCATAGAAATTATAAAACTAGTTTTGCCTATTCTCCACCTAGTTTCGTTTAGTCTCCGCCTAGCGACCGATTAGTATCTACTAGTTATTCTAGATTTTTATTTTTATTTTTCATAGGAATTATAAAACTAAAATCGATTTGGAACAAAAATATTTTCTTTTCTCGTACCCAAATCTTAAAACAAGTTGTAAAAAAAAGAAGAAGAAGATGCTAACAATTAAGAAATTAAAAAAATAAATGTCTAAGCGACTATTAGTTACACACTAATCCATCTAGACATTCGTCGACCGTCCGATTATCATCTAGCGTTTTCAAAACACTTGATTCATGTTTATGAGGCGATAGATGCAAAATCGATTTGGAACAAAATATTTTATATTCTCGTACCCAAATCTTAAAAAAAGTTGTAAAAAGAGAAGTTGATGCTAACAATTAAGAAATTAAAAAAATTAACATCTAAGCTACTATTAGTTACACACTAATCCGTCTACCGTCTGATTATTTGGAACAAAATATATTATATTCTCGTACCCAAATCTTAAAACAAGTTATAAAAATAGAAGAAGTTGATGCTAACAATTAAGAAATTAAAAAAATAAACGTCGAAGGGACTATTAGTTACACACTAATCCGTCTAGACATTCGTGGACCATCCGATTATCATCTAGTGTTTTTTTAAAACACTTGATTCATGTTTATGTGGTGATAGATGCAATTTCTTTTTTTTTTCTTTTTTCTTTTAGGTACCAACGAAGAGAAAAAGGGAAGCTTGTCCATTCCTACACTTCGAATGATCTTGAAGGTATATTGGTAAGTTAAGATTTCAATTCATCATACCATCTCATGATGATCATTGTGTTTTTTTTAGTACCATGGATGACGTCATCATTTTGTCGATCTTGTGTGTACACGATAGCCATTCATGAATCAGTTTTAAAAGTGTGATACTTAGTGCATGTTCTTTTAGAGAATTTTTTGTTTGAGTTTAAAATTAGAGTTTAAGTTTTAATTTGGTATCAAATTTTAAGTTGTTTGTTTGATATTTTCAAAGTTAGAGTTTAGATCTAAATTTTAAGTTTAATTTAAGTTTTTTCCATAAAAAATTAGAGTTTGAGTTAAAATTTTTGTAAAAAAGTTACCAAAATATACATTTCACATATAAATTATATTTATTAATCATTTTATTAATTTCACATAAAAATTATAATGATTATAATAATTTTTATTATTTATAAGTTACATTTAAAATAATTTAATATATTTTGAAAAATACAAATTAATAATATATAATATTAATTATAAAATTTAATAAAAATTATCAATTTTGATATTTTTTAAGGCTATATATTTTGTACAAATTAATCATAGATAATATTAATTATAAAATTTAATAAAAATTATCAATTTTGATATTTTTTAAGGCTATCTTAGTAATTTACATATTTGGACTCGAAATCCGAGTCAGAACGCTGAAAATTTCACCATCCAAAAAACTGCGACTCGAAGTCGGAAATCGAGACTTTAAGTTTAGATTTCAAAATAAAGTTTACCAAATGAATATAAAATCTAACTTTGAGTCATATCTCTGACTCAAACTCAAAGTTTTACAAAAGAACATGTACTTAGTCCTCTTTTGTTCGGATTTCTACTTAGGTTATTCCGTTCCTACTTGATAAGCATTGATGATTGCTTCATTTGTAGGTTAAGCGTACCGAGGAGACATCTTCCACTATTCCTGATGTAGCGTTTCCAAGTGAGATCGAAGTGGAAATTGAGAGTCAAGATATTAGTGTCATAGGTAACAACTAATGGAAGTTCGGATAGTATTTTAAGCACGGTTATGTTTATCGTAACATTATTTTGAATCTTTGAAATTTAACAGAAGAGGAAATTAAAGAGCCATCTAAAGAATGGTGGGGATATAAGTACGGGTTTGTTTCGGGTGGTTTACTTGGAGCTGCGTCGGGAAGAAAGAAATCAAAGAAAGGAGAGAATAATAAAAGGTCGGGTGAGAGGAAGATGTTTTGTGAAGATGATCAAGAGAATCTTTACAATTTGGTTCAGGTATGAATTTTTACTTATCTAAGTGAAGAAGAAATTAGGTTTGAATGTATGTATTCACCGTGGTTTTTTTTTTATGGTAGGATAAATCCACGGCTGGAAAACAGGGATTGGGTATCAAAGACCTACCGAAGAAAATAGCGGGTGTTCGTTTCCAAGGGAAGAAGATATCATTAGATAGTAGTGACGAGGAAGATGATGATGGCGATGATGATGATGATGATGATGATGATGATTCTGTTTTTGAAAATCCAACAACGAAACGAAAGCGTGAAGATGTGTTTGATTTAGGGAATTCCAATGAGCAAAAAATCAAGTTAAAAAGCCTGTGCAAACGGCTTCTTCAAAAGGTTAGTGGCAGTACTATATTCTAAATATCGGTTATCAGTCTACACGATCATTGAGCATTCCGATTTGTCATTAGACGGTCTAGGGGTTCTGTCTAGGCGACTGTCTAAGGGTCTAAGGGTCCATCTAGAAAGTGTAGGCGACCGTCTAGACAGCCTGGGTCCTTTTAGGCGGTCTAAGGGTCCGTCTAGACAGTGTAGGTGACCGTCTGGCCTGGGTCCATTTAGGCGGTCTAATGGTCCGTCTTGACAGCCTGGGTTCATTTAGGTGGTCTAAGGGTTCGTCTAGACAGCAGCCAGGGTCCATTTAGGTGGTCTAAGGGTCCGTCTAGACAGCAGCCAGGGTCCATTTAGGCGGTCTAAGGGTCCGTCTAGACGGTGTAGGCGACCGTCTAGCCTGGATCCATTTAGGCGGTCTAATGGTCCGTCTAGACAGCCTGGGTTCATTTAGGCGGTCTAAGGGTTCGTCTAGACAGCCAGGGTCCATTTAGGCGGTCTAAGGGTCCGTCTAGACAGCCTGGGTCCATTTAGGTGGTCTAAGGGTTCGTCTAGACAGCAGCCAGGGTCCATTTAGGCGGTCTAAGGGTCCGTCTAGACGGTGTAGGCGACCGTCTAGCCTGGGTCCATTTAGGCGGTCTAATGGTCCGTCTTGACAGCCTGGGTTCATTTAGGCGGTCTAAGGGTTCGTCTAGACAGCCTGGGTCCATTTAGGTGGTCTAAGGGTTCGTCTAGACAGCAGCCAGGGTCCATTTAGGCGGTCTAAGGGTTCGTCTAGACAGCATTCCATAACTGAGGCAAGTTTGTACAAAAAGAAAGTTTTAGATCTAGATTATAAATTTAGAATTTTATCCTTCTTTTTATTAATTAGGTCTTCTAGAATACTGTTGTGTGGTCGTTTACATGAAAGCATTAGTTTTGTATTACGGGTATTCTTATAAAGACTTGGTTTTGATTTTCAGGAACCTGGTGAGTGGATGAAGTTTAAAAAACTTAAAACTCTAATTGATGAACATGCACCAATGATTCTTTCCAAGTTCTCATCAAGAAAAGATGCTATTACTTATTTAAAACGAAAGGTAATTTCATATCTAAAAACAATGAGCATGATGAAGTCTTTTATATTTGATTCATTGCATGCAGAAGGGCAGATAAATTTTAATAGTAATGTACTAACCTTCTTATTCAAACCATGTGTTTCCTCTTGCAGATGGAGAAAAGTGGTAAATTTGTTGTTGAAGGAAAGAGAGTCCAACTCGCTTCAAGAAAGAGCTGAAACCATTTTTTTTTGTAGGCACTGCAATATACCGAACAGGTTATGTACTAAATCGAACAATTTTGATTTGTTTTGTTATCGGTTTGATGCCATGGTTGTAAGAAGAGAAAAAGCTTTAAGAATTGATCTTTTCATAACTATGATTTCAAGGGTTTGGAAGAAACTTACATTGTGATCAGATGTAATTGGCCTGCACTATCTTGGTGGCTATATATTTCCCAAGATAATCATACCCATGATAGTATAAAGCCTCAATCTCTGCTCTTTTACCTCTTCTTGTCATCTTTTCCAACTCATCTTTATAGCTTTCCTGTTATAACAATTTTCTTTTCAATTCCTCAGATTCCGATAGGATGTAAAATGAGTTGTTGGTTCCCGAGTCAGTTTTAGTTCGGATCATATTTGAGTGAGTTAAGTTGGGTATTTTTCAATTTCTCAGATTCCGATAGGATGTAAAATGAGTTGTTGGTTCTCGAGTCAGTTCTAGTTCGGATCATATTTGAGCGAGTCAAATTGGGTATTTTTTAATTCGTTTAAAAAACGAGCTAATAAATTGAGCCGAAAATGAATTAGAGTTTAGACGGGATGACGAGCTTTACATTTATTAAATATTATTTAAAGCTTAGGCGAAAACGAATTAGAGTTTAGGCGAGTTTTACATTTATTAAATATTATTTAAAGAAATAATAATAATAATAATAACATAAATTTTCTATTTATACCAAATTAATATAATTTTATTAACAAATAAACAAATAAAATATTTTAATAACTATTATTAATAAAAATATTTATATATTCGATATTTTATTTAATTTTCAATTGATTTATTTTTAATTAGTATTTTTTGTATTTAATAATTTTGTATTCAAGTTACTCTTTTATATTTTATATATTTTATTTGATTTATCAAAAAAATATATAATATTAGTATATTATAATTCTTTTAATTTAAATAGTCTGGTTCACGAGTCAGATCGTTTTTACATGAGCTGAGCTGAGCTGAGATTTTTTAGCTCGTTTTGAAAATGAGGCGAGCTGAACCAGAGCAAACTCATGACGAGCTGAACCGAATCAATTCATTTTACACCCTAGATTCTGAAATATCTGTCATGAGAATTTGCTACCGGTTAATCAGGTTAAAGTTTTGATGAGATTAAGGTTGTTTTACCGGCAAAACTTTAGAAGACATCAAACTTTTGGCTATTTGCAAGTCACGGGTCTTTTGAGGAACCAATGACTCGTGAGGTATTAGGTTCAGATCGTCCTCTCGGAGCCCTAACCATTTCACATTGCAAGCTGTGATATGTAATGTTGTTGATGAGGTTTATTTATGGATTAATGAATAAATTATTTTTGTTATAACGTTTTGAGAGAAAACATTACCGTATCTATATGCTTCAAGTCCCATTCCTATGCTCCCAAATTTGAAGGTACATAGAATAGCTAACCCAGCTGGATTCCTTGTAGAATTTTCATCAACGTTTCAATTCTATGAACAAATTAGACTTAAGTGTAAAAAAGCTCATACTTACCAATCAACTATCGCAAGAATTGGCAGATCCGGAAATGTTGTGCTTATCCGATGAAGAAAAAACCTGGATTTAAGTTTGATTAGCTTATTAAAAAAAACGGAAAACCGCTTTTTTTTTTTTTTGAAAATGTTTTTTAATCCAATTTTTCTTTTAATTTGATCTTTGTTCAATTTCAATTTCACCATCGTTTTTTATTTTAATCTTATTTCACCCTTAATTTTTAGTTTTAATTTGCTTAAAACTATCATGCTAATTAATCATTAAAAAATTCCCGTTAATTTCACTATTTCGTATTGAAACTTTAAAATTCATCTGATTCTGATCAATTCTGATCTGATTTTGACATGAATAGACTCGATGAAAATGTAATTGATGTGGTTGAAGAAAAACCTGGATTTAAGTTGATTAGCTTATTGAAAAAAAGGAAAACCACATATTTTTGTCGAAAATGTTGTTTTAATCTAATTTTCTTTCGACTTTGATCTTCATTCCATTTCAATTTCACCCTCGATTTTTAGTTTTAATTTGTTTAAAACTATCATGTTAATTAACCATTAAAAAATTCCCATTAAATTCACTATTTCGTATTGAAACCTTTAAACCCATCCGATTCTGATCCAAATCGATCTGATTTTGACATGAATAGACTCGATGAAAATGTAAGGAATGTGGTTGAATACCTTGTGGCAATATCTGGATATCCCTTGGCAGTGATAAAAATGCAAGGAATGAGGTTGAATACATGATCTTCCACGAGTCGATGAAAGATTGCATGCTAAACAAAAACCAAAAATGTAAGAATATCTAATTGCCAATACGGTGTGTAAGTAAGAGCTTATATGGCGTTTGATATACCTTTTCCACGATAATAATATAACGTGCATCTGTTGTTAAGACAATGTTATCTAACAAATTCAAGTCACCGGAAATAGCATAACCTGAAGAACCACATGTGGAACAATCCACAATTTCTTTATTTGGTTCCTACATGTAAGAAAACAGCCAAAGATGCTAATGTTTATATATACCAAATATAAGTGATCGATTCGAAAGCAAGATAGAGTAAAATAGAACATCACTTTCCTGTAGGAACAACCGGCCTGCAATAAGTCCTCTGCTTGACGCCATAACCCCAAGACTGTATCTGCTGCATCGTAGCAGTGCTACTACATCTGTGAATAAAGAGAGTAAAATCTGTTTTAGTTATTCGTAGTTCGTGTTTGGATTGAGATTATCTATACTGATAGAAGGAGAGTGTCTCAGAGTATGTATCATAATGCAACGATGAATATTTGTTAAAGTATTTTGATCTTAAATTGTTTGTTGAAATTTTATGTTTGAATAAGTCAAAAATAAATAAGTCAAATAAATAGGAGAAAATCAAGGAAGCTAAAAATATGGAGGTTTGTTGGAAAAAATTGAGGAGCATGAATTATGGAACAAATACATCGAGAAGACTTATAAAGAATGTTGGTCCTATGAACAACAATTAAGACTTCTCCATCAAAATAGAGTGTTCCTAAAATCTAGAGAGAAGTGGAGCTTAAACAGATAAAACAAAATAGTATTTCTTATATTTTTTAGTGTATTTACCCAAATTATATATTGTATCTAGGAGTTTGTAGTAAAGTTATTCGAGAGCCATTCTGTAACCTAAGGCTATTGTGAGAATAGTCTTAGACGGTCATATACAGAATGTGCGACGTTCGGGGCTTAGAATTTGGATTCAAGACGGGTAACCTAAGGATTCAATGAACAAAGAGAGCAAAATCTGTTTTAGTTATTCTTGGATTGAGATCATCTATACTGATAGAAGGAGAGCATTCGAACAAGGGTTTCAATGAATTTAGGGTCTATTATTTTTTAAAAGATAATTAATATTTAAAATAATTGTATGTTAAAAGGTATTAAAGAGTATATTTTAATTTTATGATATAGAGCTTCTGTTCTAGTGTTTTTTTATGTATAGAAATTTAGGGTCTATATTTTAATTTTATGGTATAGAGCTTCTGTTGAGAGTATGTATCATAATGCAACGATGAATATTGATTGACCTTGGATGGTTCTGTTGACATCAATCTGAGATGAAAAATATTCCGGTGAATCACAGAGCAATTTGTAGAACAGCTCCCTCTGGGTCACTCGTTTTTCTTGCAGCAGAATTTGAAAGCACATCTCCATGATCTTCCACACTGTTTGAAAAATGAAGGTTAACGTCAACTAATGTGATTCAATTCAAATTGAGGATTGGGAAAACAATAGAAATTCAGAGTAATTACCACGGACAAAGGATTTAGCCGTGTTCGATCTCATCAAGGAGTTCGTAGTATATGCATTAGAGAGGAAGATATAAGTAACATTTGTAAGCAGTCCTTGACTAACATGGCTGTTGCTTCGTTTCCTATTGATCTTCCAAATTATCATCATTCTTGTCATTCAACAACTTCTGTTTGTTTAATGTGAAAATTTCTATACATATCCTACAAAATCTTACTGAAGCGAAACAAATAGTCCTCTGAATCAAGTGTGGCAAAAGTTTAGGTTCTACTAAACTCTCAAAATTCATAATAAATCAGACGAGACGAAACCTGGAGAAAATATCTAACAGATTCTGAAACACGGAATGTGATTCAACGCGATTCAATAACTTGATTCAGCAAGCAAATCGGAGTGAGAAGAAGGTAGTACCAAGGGGAGATCGGAAATTGCTGGATCTGGAGAAGTCAAAATTCTGAGGAGATTCAGCACCGAAACCTCGATTCTGGCACGAGCCTGAACATAAATTGTCGATTTCCAGAATCCAACTTCGAGATTCTAAGAAAAACAAGAAAATTAATTTGAAAATACGATACAACGATGCTTCGGAGGAATTCACCTCATGAGGAAGGAGAATATCTGCGTAGCAGAGAAGTTGATCGGAGAAGAACTTCAACGACGATCGGCACGAATCTTCGTCCATTTCCATTGATCGTATCAAGTTTCTCTTCTATTTCAAACCTGCAGAAAACGAGAGAGAGAGAGAGAGAGAGAGAGAGAGAGAGATTGGCGCGAACATTTAAATCATGAGTTCAAATAGCAATCGGGTCCGCTAGATCAAACTGGGCCTTACAAAACACACACTGCGTGCCGTTCAGAGCATACAAAACCTGCGCGCTTTTCATACACCGTTTCACTGAACAACACCAAGAGCATTATTAATTAATATTTCTTCCGTTTTAAGATATACATTTTTATTAAGAGTTATTATTAGTTTAAATCAATGGTACATTTTTTTTTAAAAAAATCACATACAAAATATAAATTATACTTTTTTATCTAAAAAACATTTTTAGTGAAAAGAGGTAGTACATGAATGTATAAAAAGTAAGATATGTGAGGGAAAGATTGGTATGCAATTTATATATATATAATATAAAGGTTAATTAAATCTTGGAATGAATTCATTATTATAGGGAAGTGATTATAGATTCCAAACTACCCCACCAAAGACATTTGGTCAATTTAATTAGCCATTTACACATATCTACCATTGATTTTCCTATATCAACATAATAAGTAAAATAAAATGGGATGTTTAGGATTTTTAAAAAAAATTTACAAGATAATTTGAATGACCAAATTGAAAAAAAAAAATCAGGCGTCTGTAAAATAAAGTATAGAAAAACGAAATTGAGAGCGATTTCTTCCCGTTTTCAAGCGATTTCTTTCCATTTTCGAGCGATTTCTTTCTATTTTTTAACGATGTTCCAACAATTTTGAGCACTTTTTCAACAATTTTCGAGCGATTTCCAACGATTTTTAGTCATTTTCAGTGATTTCCATCGATTTTTAGATGATTTCTAACGATTTCGAATGTTTTTAGCGATTTTCAGTGATTTCGAACAATTTCCGATGATTTGTGAACGATTTCAAGCGATTTTGGATCGCACTGGATCGTTGGGTTGCATTAGATCGCAAATATATTTTGGGAATATCAATATTATAAGAGTATTTTTGAAATTAATTTTTTTAGAGAATGGTAGACTGAAATCAAAATAACATTTTAAAGGTACTTTTAAAGTTAGCCTAACACAAATATTCGACAAACTATAAAACAATACTATATACCAAAAGATTAAACCGGGCATCCAATATGCAAACCGTAAACCTAAACCGATTCAAACCAAAAAAAAATAAATAACCGGTTTAAAAACAAACATATAACTTAATGTTGCATCCTACATAAGTTCTACCTGTGTGGTCAGATCAAATCTCACCACCATGTCCCTGACGGAATTGTCCAGACGGCGCCGTGAAGCCCGGAGGCGGAGCGGTCATAGGCATTGAATCAAGCAGCGTTTGCATTTGCGTTTGTATTTGCGTTTGCATTTGCATCTGCGTCTGCGCATGATTCGCCAAAAACGTTTGAATATCGACACTCAGATTAGGCAAAGGCATTGTTTGAGCTTGGGACGGTTGCGTGGGACGGATGATCATATGGTCAAGATCGGCAGAATAGGAACCGGGGACGATACTACCTCTCATACGTCCCTGTAGCCGCCAGTTGGTTGTTGTGTTAACCGTGGTTTGGTCTATAAGATCGCTGACGCGTGATACAGATTGAACCGTGGGACCTGTCGTTTGGTTAAGCCTATTGGCGATAATCTGATCATTGTTGACAAACCGATTTTGGTGCCCGAAAGTTGTTCCGCTAACTGTCTGAGACTGAGGACGGGACGACGACGGTGGTTGTCTTAGGGTTGTCGGAGGCTGACTACTTAGCCTTCGGTTCTGCAGAAACTTCAGAGATTTAAGGTTAATTTCAGATCAACCGAGACATTCTAACTAAATGTAAAATTGTTTTCAATTCAAAAACCTGAATCGATCTAATCGAATCCTAACCGAATTGAATCACGTAAAACCCTAAAAACCCCAAGAAAACCCGAGAAAACCAAATGGGATCTAGTTCAATTTCTGTCCTAACTGAATCGAATGGTGTAAGACCCTAAAAACCCCGAGAAAACGGGATCTAGTTCAATTTCTGACCTAACTGAATCGAATGGAATCCTAAAAACCCCGAAAACCCATATGGGACCTAGTTAAATTTCTATCCTAACTAAATCGGATCTCGTAAGACCCTAAAAACCCCGAGAAAACAAAACGGGACCCAGTTTAATTTCTGTCTAACTGAATCGAATCGCATAAGACCCTAAAAACCTCGAGAAAACCAAACATGGTCTAGTTCAATTTCAGTCCTAACTGAATCGAATGGCACCCTAAAAACGTCGAGAAACCCAAATGGGACCTAGTTCAATTTCTGTCCTAACTGAATCGAATCTCGAAAGACCCTAAAAACCCTGAGAAAACCAAATGGGACCTAGTTCAACTTCTATAACTAAATCGAATATCGTAGGACCCTAAAATCCCCGAGAAAATCAAACGGCACCCAGTTCAATTTCTGTCCTAACTGAATCAAATCGCATAAGACCCTAAAAACCTCGAGAAAACCAAACGTGGTCTAGTTCAATTTCTGTCCTAACTGAATTGAATAGCATACGTCCCTAAAAACCTCGAGAGAACCAAACTGTGGTCTCGTTCAATTTTTGTCCTAAATGAATCAAAAGACCCTAAAAACATCGAGAAAACCAAACTGTGCTCTACTTCGATTTATGTCCTAACTGAATCAAATCGCATACGATCCTAAAAACCTCGAGAAAACCAAGCGTGCTCTACTTCCATTTCTGTCCTAACTGAATCGATTCTCGTAAGACCCTAAGAAAACCAACTAGAGGAAAGTTGAATGGGAAACTTCGTATGACATATGATATATATGAATTAAAACCAATGTAGGAAAACAAATGAAGATGAAATACCGAACCTGTATTGAAGGATGATCCTGCGATGAAGCCATAGTTGACACTTGAGATGGATTTTGGTAATAGGGTCTCCATCTCTCCATCAACCTGGACGTTTTACCCTGACAATGAGCAACGGGTGCCTGAGAAGATTGAGACGGTGGTACTGACGTACTGAACACGGTGGTTGTTTCGGGTCTAGACGTCTGAATCTGAGAAGCCTCGGTCATGTGATGTCCAACAGGTGTAACAGGTGAAACATGAAACATAGATGAGTTAAAAGCAGGTATCGATGAACTGGTATCCGTGTAAATCGCAGGTCTTTCTTGCGTAGATGAGGTCAGTAAAGACGTCAGGTCGTGTACCGGAACGGGATATGGGCTTCTTGGTAGTTGAGATAAATTAGCATATTCTTGTCCATTTGCGGTATCAGATTGATTGAGCATAGTAGAATCCAATGGCAGGCCATTGGAAATAGGCTGAAACCCCGAGACGGAATCATCCAGAGCAGTATTATTCCAATTACTAGATTGACCGTGAATATCGAACAAAAGAGGCTTCCGATCTTCAGCTTCGATATTACCAAATGCTCCTATCTCGTCATCATCTCCTGTGAGATCCAAAACTATCGGACCCGAGTTTAAGATGATAGACGGGTCTTCAAGATCATTAATGGCTTCACACACAGGTTCCATTTTCTCATCAGTTTCCATTACAACCTTCCACGATCCACCAGTAGAGATTATTACATCAGCAGCATTATACGCCACCACTTTTAGAACCTGACGGTATAAGAGAGACGTTACTTCACATAAACACACAGACGCAAAATATGTATAAAACGTATACACAGCAAAGATATATAGTAGCTAGCTACTTGCCTCAACCATATTCTGATCCACACAGAGGTCAGTATAGCAGACAGACTGATTGCAATGCGGGCATCGCCATGACGGTTTTCTCATATTAATGTCGATATAGTTCGAGAAATCAAAACACTACAGCAGCAAAAGTACCATTTATCAAAAAAATTACAGAAAAGGGACCATAAATAACTATTATCTCCCGATTTTTTTAGAACTATGTGAATGCCAAGTCCTTTTCTAACTTATTTTCTTCTCACGAAATCATATTTGATGCTGAATAAAAAAAATATACCTGAAGATGTTTACACGATTGACCCTTGACAGGAAGTTTGATACGGGTATGGCTGTGTTAAAGAAGATGAGGTAAATAAGAGATGGTTGGTTTAACGAAATCAGTGACCAAACAATTGAAATATAAACACCGTCATATAGAAAAGCATCAGCGGACACCTGATAGGACAATTGAGAGATATTCGAGATGGACCCTCGATTAGGTCAGCATCATCTACAGCGAGAAATATAAGAAGAAAAAAATGGTAATTTTGAAAAAAAAAATGTATTCTTTGAACAACTATATGTTTTCAAGTTAATGAAGAATCTAACTACAAATACAAAAACATAATAACATTTGAAAACAAATTTGATTCTCTACCAAGGATTGCTCAAGTGTACCTGAAGTTGATTCAGTGCTTTCGGACTGAATGTAATCTTTCAGCGCGGGTTTTTCGAACAGTGATATCACATCCGTAAAAGCAAGAACGATGATATAATTACCTAATAACAATTGAGCATATTCGTGAGATAAACGATGGCTAAACCAAAGATAAACAAACAAAACAGATCTTAATTGAAAGAATACCCTTGAAATTGCCCATTGCTTGTAGCAAGTTAGTCCCATACTTGAGCAATCCAGTAACATTTGTTGGGAGCTGAGGCCCTGAATCCTAAAAAGATTAAATAACAATAAACTAAATATTCGTCCACATAAGTAGCTCAAAAGAATTCCAAAACACAATCAAATTGCACAAACCATTTGTATGTTAACTCTCTTCTCGACTACCTTCCCATTCAATAGGAAGCTGCAATTTTCATATTCGTAAAAGGAAAATTAGAATAACAAATTACTTCACATGAAGTTCGAAAAGTAAGCATCCAAAAGTAATTCAGCTATACCTGACTTCTGGAGGATTTACAATACAAGCAGATGTCTCAATATTGTCCGTTTGGACAACAAATAACCGCTGAAGAGCACACAAGATTCTTCAAGTTAGACACTACGCTAATCATGACCCTAAAGTGGGTACATTAATGAAAAAAAAAACTAAAAAATGAAAAGTGCAGCAATATGAAGCAACAAACGTCCTTATGATGGCAAAATATGAAGCACCAAGTTTGTGAAATCACAGCAACAGTGAAATGCAAGTGTCGTAAGTACATAATAATACGTACACACGAGACATCAAATATATAAAGATGGACGGGTTATCAATGACTGATACAAGCAATCAAATATCACATCTGGGAGGCGCAGAATCTGTTATTGAATGAATAATACAAAAACATTCCAAACTAAAAATATTGATGTTACGTACTATTTTCTGTTGAGTAGAATGTGGCATCTTTTTTGAGATATGGAAGTCTTTCGTAAATATTGTACACCCAGGCTGCCATGTTACGTACCTGTTGAGTAGAATGTGGCATCTTTTTTGAGATATGGAAGTCTTTCGTAAATATTGTACACCCAGGCTGCCAAGCAAAAACAAAAAAATTAAAGCACACTTTGAAAAATCAGAAGATATGTGCTTCAAACAAAATATTCTGAGAAAAACTCACCTTCACTTCATGAGAAAATAGAACATGCCCCAGCTTCACAAATGGATAGAATCTGTAGAGAGAAAGGAAGATTCTTAGCCTCACCATGTTCATTTTTCTTATCCTTTATCAGTCTAAAAGATAGTATAGCTTGTGATGAATTTTTAAGGATACACAAAGGCCAAATAATCTGACAGTTTTACGGAATAATCAAAGAGAACACTTCCCCCAACAAGGAATCGAATCCTTGTCCCGTTCGGCAAAGCTGATGATACAAAATTCAACTTTCTCCTATTGGAAATTGGTTACATTAATCATAATAAAACAAATTCAACTCTGGATCACACCTATGTCTTTTCCTTTCCTATTTAAACTCCCGAGCTATTGAAAATTGGCAACATAGTTTATAATAAATGGAAACACATAAAAGACAGTCTAATCTGTTATTCAGTTTCGTTTAATTGCATTCCTTCTATAAACTATAAATGGAAGGATCAAATTTTCTACTCTCTTCTGTCAGCACTCAAAGTGAAGTCAAAACCTACCTCATCATGATCTGTGAAAATGGATTGTCAGGACCTTGTAGACTACAGCTGCTACCTCCAGAACAGCCAAAACCATTCGACATCTGAACAAGAATAAACACATAAATATTCCCTGAATTCCAACGATTCGTTTTCCAAAATTTTGGGAAGAAGGAAAAAAAACGACCTTCTCAGCAAGTGCCAAAAGTTCCTCAGTGTCGCTTTGCTGAAACCATCCCAACTGGCAAGCATTCTATGCCATGAAAACACTATCAGTATGATATATCATCAACCAAATGAGCTTGTCAAATTGACTTGAAACTAGATTTATTATCCCACACAGGATAATATAGTGAACCATCATGATCAATTTTATAGAGCCCGGCACCTAAGAAATCACATATGAAGTAGTCTTCTCATAAAAACTAGCTATAAGTAATGAGAACATCTTTCTCTTGTTACCTTAATTGAGATCATCATCACCATTAACGCAGCATATATGTAATGATGTTCACTTCTACGCCGGCACACCTTAACAACACAACAAGCACTATGAGCACACTAACAGGGGCGTATATGCACACGACCGACTCAATAAGTTCAAAGCTTGTAAATCTGCTAAGCACCATATTTTCCTTCAACATAATCAACCTTGAATGGAACTGAAATCACCGAATTCATAATAATAATAAGAAGAAGAAGAAAACCTTCTTAAGCAGTAAAGGCAATTCTGCAGCTCTCGCTGGAACCTCATTGTTTGCAATCGCAAAATCAATACCTCTGCATTCATCAAACGAATCCAATCAACCACGTAAAAAGCAACTCAACAATTCCAATTCGACCAAATAAACGAGAAAACAGCGAAAACAAAAATCATGAAGAGCAACTACGATTAGGTATACGCAAAATATTTTCAATGGTGTAGGTAATAACTTAGCCAGAGAGATGCAACAGTTCCGGAACTCGAAGAGCTCCTTCACGCCGTTCAGGCGACCAGCCTTAATGAACAAGGATAACCGCTGCGCCACCGCGGCTAGTCGGAAAGAATTAACCAGCGACGCTGATGTCTGATGAGCGATTCCTCCTCCGGCCACCGGAGATTCCGCCGTCATGTACGAGATTCAGATTCGTGAAGAATCTCGATAGGTCTTTCTACTTCGGAAAATAATTTCGCACCCTTTTCTGTTCCCTCTCCTTCTCTGTTAAGATTCCTGAAATCCCTCGCAAATCAAAACAATAAGTAAATAATAACTAATAAATAAATAAATAAATAAATATATAAATCGAAACGAAACCCTTCTTCGTAGTTGGACCGTTTATGGGCTTTTCATAGTTTCAAATCTGTGGGCCCGATCCAGTGTAAAAAGTCAACTTTATTTGACATTTTCGTTAATATTTTTATTTTGTAATAAATTTTAATGTATAGTTTGAAAATTTCAAAGTATCTTAATAATACATTGTTTACAATAATTAAAATTTGTTTTATATGAATTAAGTTTTTTATTGTTATATATAAGTTAGTATGTTATTTCTAAAACAATTCAAAAAAATTTAAAATTAATTTTAAAATAAACAATATATATACACCACAACAATTCAAATAATTTTTTTTATCAAATTTTCGATTTTGTAATGAAAAATTAACAGTCAAACATATGATTATTAAAAAATATTAGAATGTATATATATAGAAAATTATTTATCTATTATTTTACAACAATGATCGTTTCATTTTTTATTATCAGATTTTATTTTAATTTTTACAAAATAAAAATATATATTTGGTTTTTTTTATTTAGTTCTGAAATATTTTATTTAATTAAACGGTTTTTTAATTGTTAGTTGAAGTAAAGAAGTTAAAATAGTTTATGATAAAAGAAAAACAAAACTAGAGCAAAATTCTCCAAAAACTGATAGATCATGTGGATATTTTATTTTATGATTAAAGAAAGGATCATGAATTTAAAAAATGTCAAAGTCGAATATAATAAAATATCCAAATAAAACAAGATATGAGGATATATTAATATTATGCACAATTAAATCTTTTAATATAAAATATATAAGTCTATTTCGTATGTATTTTACATTCTTCTAAAACCATGAATTAAAAATATGTCCAAAAATGGAAATATCAAGAAAACATTCGGTCTAACAACAAAACCAGAGCCATTGCTAAACCGGTATCTAAACCGGGATGGACGACCAAATCGAAAACATCTGAACCAAACCGAACCCCTTTGGTTTTAGCCTTTTTCGACTTAATCTCAGCCATTATCCGGTTCGAGGAACCTTCTATTACTTGGCACGATCTACATCCGTACGATCCTTTGATGACGTATGTATGCTTCCTATCCAACGGTCCATAATATACGTATGCCAATATGTCCGAATTGCCCCCCAAAATCCTCGTATTTACATTCTTCTTGACATACCAAACCGGATATTTCGATGATTTAATTGCACTTTTATACGAAGTGTCCCTCGCGTCATATATTCCCCACCTTTCCATCATCGTAAATTTCTGAATTTCAAAATATAAAACATACAGATTTTCTTAAATAAAACATCATATTTTTTGTAATATACGTATATATTGTTTCAGATATATAGAATATTAAATAATTCCATATAAAAATATATAATTATGTAAAACATATGTCCCCAAGTGCCATTAGAATCATGGATAACTATGAATATTTATGTATATGAACATGTATACATATATATGGACTATATATCTGAACATTTAAAAATGTCCTGAAAAATATATTATACAAATGAATCTATAACCAATCCTGATAAATGATAAAAATAATTTTCATTTTGATATATATTATAAAATAAATATATATATACATCTATTAATTAAAAATCTAATACACAAATGAATCTGTAATCCAATCCAGACAAATGATAAACATTCTTTCCATTTTGATATATATATATATATAGCAAAAATATACATACATATTCTTATCTGTGTATATATATATATAAATACATACATATATTATCTCAAAAACTATTAAAAAGCTGTTATACAAGAGAATCTGTAACCCTATCCTTACAAATGATAAAAATAATTTCCATTTTAATATATACGTATATATCCATATATAAAGCAAATACATACGATACATATATATATAGGAATAATCTAGAAATTCTTGAAAATTCTATTAAAAATATTCTGTAATCCAATCCTGACAAGATAAAAATAAATTTCCATTTTAATATATATGTATATATACATACATAAAGCAAAGACATACATACATACATACGATACATATATATATGAATTATATATCTGATAATCTAGAAAATTCCTGAAAATTCTAATAAAAATATTAAACAAATGAATCTGTAATCCAATCCATCGAAATGATAAAAATAATTTCCATTTTGATATATGTACATATACATACATAAAGCAAAGACATACATACATACATACATACATACATACATACATACATACAATATATATATATATGTATGTATTGTATTATACCTTTATACGGTGCATGATGAGGATGGAACGTCCATCTTTATCCATGAGAACGAGTTCTTCGGGTCGGGTTCGGGTATAATTATCGACCCGATACACCAAATCTCCTTTCCTATCGATCACCGTGAAACCTTCACAACTCACCACAAGTGATTTCCTCCACACCGTCAGCATGCACGCGCCACCGTCAACTACTTCACGCGCCGCCGGAAACACGGGAGGATGGTCTTCTTGGTACTCTTCATGGACCGATCTCGATAGATATTTAAAGAAAGGGAACATATTTAATATAAATCCTTTCTATTTTTAGATGATATTGCCCTAATTTATGAACATCAATGGGGTGAGGTTAGGTATATATTTTATCTTTCTGTGTTTATATATAATGTATTTTTTATTACGATATTTTAAAGAGTCATCCTCATCGTTATCATATATAATATATATATATATATTACATTTGTAAAATATATATATCTATTTTGTCTTTTAGTGTAATATTATTCTCAAGATTTATACTGACTTGTGATATTTTCACAACCAAATTTCCTTAATGAAGTTGTGTAAAACCAATTATGAATTAGTATTATTAAAAAATATCCAACCTTTTAAAAATATTGAAAAATGAAAATGTATAAATTATATATGCATATATACTAAAAAAAGAAAGTGTATTACTTTTCCAATATATAAAAGTGGTCGGTAATAGTGGGTATTGATGGGTTGGAAAAAACAGATTTTTTCTTTGAATGCGAAAGACACATTTTGGAAATTGTGTATTAAATTATTTAATAAATTTAAAATAGTTTAATTAATGTAATTATTTTTTTAAGTGTCTTAAAAAGAGACACGTGTTATTCCCACCGACACTAATTGAAGTCTTATCTTTGTTAGGTTTCTTTCGTCCTCCATTATCTCCACATCCTTAATTTCCAACATAAAGTTGTATTAGTTTGTTATTCTTATTTATTTATATATAAAAATATATTAACATAAATCCATACAAAATTTAAACACGTTATTTAGGGATTAAATATAAGAATACTTCACAATATATTCGGGAACTAAAGTTATATATCTCTATATATATTAATGTAAATTAGATAGATTAGTTATTAGATTAAATGAAAAAAATCTAAAAACCATGGATTTTAATCTCATTTTACCAATTATAATTTTTGAGTTAAAATAAGTACTTCTTTGAGACTTAAGACTATGTAAAGAACATGTTATTAGTTTTATTGTTATTATTATCATTATTATTGAAATAATGTATTAACTTAACATTATATACTATATAAAATTATTGAAAAAATACAATAGCTATTTTTAAATTATTTAGTAAATGCATACAACATTTTAAAAGCTTAGTCAAATATACAAATATTTTTATTAATTATTTAAGCTATTTTCGCTATTTTTTTGTTTCTACCATTCGTCATCTTCGACTTATTTATTTTAATAATCTAAAAAATCTTCTAAACTCATGACGTGGCATTTTAAAAACACGTGGCCGATTGTGTAATTATAATAAATAATAATTTATGTTAGTTCAAAATTAAATAAAAATTCCATTAATTTTATCAAACCCACGTGCATATTATTGTTCTTACCTTTAAAACACATTTCAACCTCCTAAGTATATTTCCACTCTTATGGGCTTCCAATTGGCCCATTAATTATACTATACAGTCTTTTACAATCCATATTATAAATTCAAAATTAAGAATATTTTATTATATTTCATTGTATTTATAATATAATAAAAACATGGTATTGTTTATTATTCAATTATTATTTAATAATGTTACATGTAAGATGTAAATATAATGTTTTCAGTGGTTATCTTTAACTTGTTATAAAATAAGAAATTGAGAATTGAGGCATAATTCAATCATTCTTCAATAATTATGGAAACTGGCCTTTATATTTGATAAATGGGCTTTTTGTAGGCTAAAGATAATTATAGAGCCCAAAACTTGAAAATATTATTTATATATATAATTAATTTTAGGCCCATAGAGGCATATTTTTATTATCTGAAAACGTGATTAGAAAAAAGAGTAAAATTATAAAATTAATGATACTGGTTTTAATAATACAATTGGACCATATTAATTTAATTGTATAATAACAACTCTCTCATAATAATAATAATAATAATAAAATTAAAGGCATTAAAACAGTATTTTATATTATGGATAGTAAAACGATGCTACGACCAACTTTTTGTATTAACCCAAGGAGTGACAGAGAGATTTAATAAGACACATACAACAACTACTACATGTACCATCAAAATTATATATATATTATATATATAATATATATTATTATTTTTCTGTGGTTTTTGGTGAAACCACCTCATCAACTAATTTTTTATTTTATTTTATTTTAGAATACAAAAAATCACTTAATTCATCACTTTAAATCTCCATCCAAACATTCTTTACTAAATTTTTTTCTTATTTAAAATATCAATTTTAAATGTTTTTTAGTATGAGAAGTTCAACATGTAAAAAACTAAACAATTAAATGAGTAAACATAAAAATTCTAATTTAAACGTTTTTATTACTAAAAAGTTCAACACCAAAAAAATTAAACAATTAGACGAGTAAAAATAAAACATGTTCATCCCTTAGAAGTTCAATCGGCTAGTGTGGTTACCAATATATATATATATGTAAGCATATTACAAAAATGTGGTCGTAGCATCCACGATTCGACCTTTCAGAACAAATTATTTTTTATATTTTAACTTCGAATTAGAAATATATAATGAATTGAATATATATATATATATACATTCCAAGATCATATATCTCTTCTATCACTATCAAATAATATAGAAAATATGGAGCCAGCATGATCAAATCTATCTCCTCACAATAAATATAAATAGTTTCATGAAATAAATTAAAATAATTTACAAAAATAATAAAAATTAATAACGTTAATTCTACAAAATAAGATTCGTACCATTTTTTTTTATGTATCGTAGGAGAAAGGATCACTCACCGATCTCGCTAACATCGCTGATGAATCTCCACCTGTAAGTATTTTAAAAACCATTGTCCGTTTTATTAAGTCTTTGCAAATATCATTATAAAAATATGAACTTTTATTTTTTGTGGTCAAAATCTATACAATTATATGTAGCAATATATTAATTATTCTTTTAAAAAAACATATTTTTCTACAAATTCTAAAAATATATTCAAGAAAAAATTTGTATTTTTTTATAAAATTGATAAGTAATTTAAAATCCATTATCCGTTTTATTAAGTCTTTGCAAATATCATTATAAAAATATGAACTTTTATTTTTTGTGGTCAAAATCTATACAATTATATGTAGGAATATACTTATTATTATTTAAAAAAACATATTTTACTACAAAATATAAAAATATATGCAAGAAAAATATGTATTTTTTTTTGTAAAATTGATAAGTTTTTTAAAAACCAATATCCGTTTATTAAGTAATTGCAAAAATAATTTTTTTATTTGGAGATTTTTTTTTACCTCGAGAGGAGTTGAAAGATATTTTGCAATGTAAAATGGCGCTTTGGATTCCATCTTGTTGCTGCAGCAGTGAGTCATCTCTTCTCTCCGATCTCTCCGCCGGAATCATCGTCGGAATCGGAGTCGCCGACGAGGATGATCTACTCTTCCCAAGGTGCTTCTTCACTACTTTAAATCCCGCCGGAATGTTGGTCTTCATGCTCCCTAACGGCTTTTGGCTCTTCGCCGGAGCTCCCGATTCGACACTTAGTTGGCCGGAGAATCTCAATTTGTCGCCGTACCGACGTGAAACGCGGATGTAAAACGGTTTCACCTTCTTCAGATATTTCTGCATCATGATGAAACGTTTATCGTCTGAATTTGCAGATTCGATTCCATTTTGCTTCTTCGAGGATGAAGATGAAGATGAAGATGAAGATGAAGGAGATGATGGCGGCGAGTTTCTGGAGCTGTTGTTTCTGGTTATGAGAGAGATGATCGGTACCTCCTCGGTATTCAATTTTACGGTGAGCGTATTTTTCTGTTGCGGCGGCGGAAGAGATTTCTGTTTATCGCCGCCTTGTGTTTCCGATTTCTCAGATTTCGCATGGTTGAGCTTCGATTTCTTCAATCCGAGTATAAACACGCGAAATTTCGTGGCGGATTTCAGAAGCGACGCAGAGAATTGCACCGCCGGAGCCTTGACGGAAGTGTTAGCCTCAACGGCAATGGAAGATGACGGTTGTATCGTGACGAGATGTCCATTGAAGAAAATATCATCGGAGGGAGAGAAAACGAGGTTGGGATCCTCCACTCTTCCGTCCGTACAATCGGAATCTCCTTCTATTCCTTCTTCTCCGTCGGCCTCTCCACCGTTCGACTCCACTTCTTCGTCGGAATCATCGTGGTTATCTTCGCCGTCTTTATCTTCCCGTGGAACGGCGAAGTCGAGGTCGAAGAACGGCCCATCGTCGTCGGCATCGGCGTCGTCATCAGATACAGAGGTGACAACTGTGGTAGTCTTGGTTCCGGCGGGTGCGGTGAAGGAACGGATGCTAGAAGAGGCGGAGCCACATCCACCACCGCCACCGTCGCCGCCTCAGTAGTTGAGCAGAGAGAAAGCTTCCATGGTAGGGAGAGCCAGAATATTCAGCTTCAAATCAAACTTAGAGAGAGAAAATTTACTATGGAGGAGAGAGAGAGTGTGTTGATTTTTGTAAATTGTGTACACCATTAAAATATATAAAGTATTATAATTTTATATTTTTATATATACACTAATATCATATAAAACTAACTATAAAAACCATTTTTAAATAAAACTTAAAATGTTTTTTTTCACGTAAACATCTACGTCAACTATAATAATTGATGTATTAAAATAGGATAATATATGTTTAATTCTCATATTTTATAATAAAATATGTATTTTTATTGGAATATATATATATATATATTAAAGGCTAAGTTATTAAACACTAAATTTTAGAAAGGAGAATCGTCTCTTATCTAAATATTTCACATTTATCTCGTAAATTTAATAAAAAATAAAAAATATAAGTGTTTTTATATTTTGTTAGTAAAAATACATGTGTTTTAATATTTTTATTAATGAAATGAAATTTATTTCCAAATTGATAAAATGGAACGATAGAAGATTTGAATTTAAGAGCAATTTCCAGCGTTTTTCAAATGATTTCGAACAATTTCCATCGATTTCGAATAATTTCAAGCAAATTCTAACGATTTTAGAATGATTTTTAGCGATTTCGAACAAATTTTTTGAATGATTTTTAACAATTGTAAAAGATTTTCGATGATCTCATGTGTCACGTGGATAACAAGAATCGTATAAATCGTTTAGATTGCACGAGTCATAATTATAATGGATAATTTGACAATATCAATATTATAAAAATAAAATTAAAATTAATTTTTTTTAGAAAATGATAGAATTTATACTCTAATAATATTTAAGGATATTTTTGTAGTTTCTTATTTTAAAATTATAATGAAATGTTTTTATATTATAAAATAAAATAAAAATAATGAATTTAATATGAAGAAAACGTGGGATTGAGTTGGGGATAATGTTTTTGAAGTATAGTCAGTCACGTGAGTATTGACTGAACCAATCAGACCAAAAGGTCAGACCATCATTTATATATTTCACATTCTATTTATATTATATTATATAATGTAATTATATATCATATATATATAATGTGTAAAAAATTAATATATATATATATATTTATATAACGAGGGATGGATGGAGACAGTTGATTTCAGTAAGCTTGGGGCCCAACGCCATTTTGTGGGACCCAACACCATTTTGTGGGGCCCAACACTCACCTTATTCTATTCGGTTCGAACCATTAATGTACTCAAATAAATAAACTAATTATAAACCCATAATTTACAAAATATATATATTATTTTTGTTTTTTCATGCAAATAAAACTATAACATATCAAATTTTAAATAAATGAATAAAATTAGATGAGAAAATAAAACAATTCTTAAATATTAAAATAATATATTTTAGAAGAATAACACATTTTTTCTTTCATATAGTTTGCTTTATTTATTTTTCAAAAGGGCAAAGCACTTTGAAAGATAAAGCAAAGTCAAAGAACCTATAGATTCATGGATTCATAGGCTTCCTGAATTTCAGCTTTTAGTGGATTTTCTCACTTCTATTTTAATTATTTTGTTTTACACAAATATAAAAATAAAATCTTATTTAACCTCTATATATATATAACCAAATATTGTTCCAAATATTCAGAAATATTTTAGAAAAACAAAGAAATAAAAAATGAGAAACGGAATAATTTTTTTTTTGGTAAATGAACATTTAAAAGAAAATGAAAATTTGTAAAAATATGAATAAAATTGGGAAAACAATATTTAAATCCATGTAATGATTATTGTATAAAAAGTATGAAAAAATTAAAATAATACAAACTCCAAAGAAAATTCCGAGACTAATTAATCACAACTTTTGTCAATTTTTGCATCTATCTTTTTCCACTATTCTTCAAAAGATCAATTGGATGGCCCACCATATTCCACATTATATATATATATATATATATATATCACCGGGTATATATCATTTTATTTGTTTGTAAATATTTAGAAAAAAAATATATAAACAAGACAAATGTTACAAGGTATAATGTTAAACAACACACATAATGTATTGGATTTAAAAAAACTCTGGTGAAAAAAAAAATCAATGTGTTTATTCTATAATTCGTTAAATACAATTTAAAAATAAATAAACTATAAAATATGTTAAATTTAATTAAGCCGCATATACTTATTAGTTTTATATTTTGTATTTATACAAATTAATGATTGAATGTGTTATACTATAAGGGTTTGACTGGTTACCCTTCTCATATTTAAATTCATAATGATTGTTGGTATTTATTTATCACTTATTTAATCGTTAAACGAAAACAATTGTTTAGATTTAATATAAATAAATACGTGTTGAAATCTTTGAAATATAATCATTTTCACGTAAAATATTTATTATTAAAATTTCCAATAATATATTAATAAAAAAATTGTTATCAACTAAAACTATCAAATTTTAGTGTATTGTTTGAAAATTCTATGTATCTTCATCAGAAATTCACAAAAAATTCATTATCCAGTATACAAAAAAATGAAAAAATATGAAATTATTTTTCTTATTTGATGTTTAGATTTAATATATTTATAATTGAAATAATTTATAGTTTAATATCTTGATGAGTTTATTTAAATCATGGGCTTGAAGAAGGCCCATTAATAAGTTGTATTCTCAGCCCAGAATGAATATTATCACATAATTATTAATATCCTAATTAATATTTGGGAATTTTAACAACCTTTTTCCCCACATAAACCCTACTTTTGAAAAATTAAAAAATATATAATTTTAAAATAAATATTATTATCTCGAGATACTTTACCTTATTTGCCTCAAATATGGATAGATTTCATGCATCGTTTTCGTTAATTTTCCCTAATTAGGACATTTAAAAATGACAGTAAAAAATATCTAATACAAGCTGTTTTATATTCATACAAATTTATGTATATATTCATGAAAATAAAAGATAATATTTCCATTTTGGGCTTTAGCTTAAATATCTTACAAGCCCAAATATAGAAATCTTAAACCAGCGTATACATTCACATGGCGCAAGATATTTTTGTGTGTGATTTACATACTTCAATACGACGTCGTAAAGATGACACATAACGCTTATTTAACGGAGTCGGTAATTGGTGAACGTTTGCTATAACGGTCGTTTTCTTTCCGTTTACAGTTGTTTTAATCTTGTATTTTTCTTTTATTAGCGTGACAGTAAACGAACGGTCAAGATTGAATTTTGATAATCAACGGACGAGATTGAATTTAGAGTGTACGATCTTCTATTTAGAGACCATTGTTTCTTCTTCTTGTTTGTTCATCATCATTTCAAATTGTTTCTCACAGTCAATTCTGAGCTAAGAGAAGATTAGGGTTTTTGCTGAAGGTTTCTAGAAGCTTCCATGGCTGAAGAACACAAGCACGAGGAATCGATTGCTGAATCGATCATGGAGAAGATTGCTGAGAAGATCCATGGACATGACGACGGATCGTCTTCTTCCTCCGATTCCGAAAGCGATTCATCGCCGTCGTCTCTTAAGACGAAGATTTACCACCTCTTTGGAAGGGAAAAACCTGTTCATACCGTTCTCGGTGGAGGAAAACGTATGAATCTCTCTTTTATTGTTCTTCAGTTTCTGATCGTTGCCTTTGTTCCCTGTTTTTATCTGCGCATAATGTCGAGTTCTCGTTGCTGGATATCTGGTTAGTGTTATTCGAAATTTGTTAATCCGAAATACACACTTAGTTGATAT
The DNA here is from genome assembly GCA_036759665.1 of Gynandropsis gynandra. Lineage (NCBI taxonomy): Eukaryota > Viridiplantae > Streptophyta > Magnoliopsida > Brassicales > Cleomaceae > Gynandropsis > Gynandropsis gynandra. The sequence goes on from CM071864.1 coordinate 487,253, forward strand.
CTGTCTGGATCTGTTTGGTTGACTGGAACCTAACTGGTAGTGAGTTAATTGGAAGTCTGATTTTACTGTATTTGATTCAAAATCCGGATTTCTCATAACCGAGTTGCTCAAGTTCTACATTTAGTTATGTTAATCAGATCGATCATAAGCTTCGTGTATTAGTTGATTCACCTTCTTCTGTGATGTGTATTCTTGCTGTAAGTGGTAGTGAGTTTATTGGAAGTCTAGATTTTACTGTATTTGATTCAAAATCGGGATTTCTCATAACCGAGTTGCTCAAGTTCTTCATTTCGTTATGTTAATCAGATCGATCATATGCTTAGTGTATTAGTTGATTCACCTTCTTCTCTGATGTGTATTCTTGTTGTACATGTGCAGCTGCCGACATTTTCCTCTGGAAGAACAAAAAGGTATCAGGTGGAGTGCTTGGTGCAGCAACAACAGCCTGGGTTTTATTCGAGCTAATTGAATATCACCTTCTCACGCTTATCTGCCATAGTTCAATCCTTGCTCTTGCAGTGCTGTTCTTATGGTCTAACGCCAGTACCTTCATTCACAAGTAAACTTATTGGATTACCCTTTTGTATAGATGTAATGATTTTCTGGTTAGCTGATGTTTGCATTTTCCAGGACACCCCCTCATATCCCTCAAGTTCACATCCCTGAGGAACCCATTCTTCTACTTGCTTCTGGATTAAGGACTGAAATCAACCGCGGGTTTTCTTCTTTGAGGGACATTGCATTAGGAAAAGACCTCAAGAAATTTCTCATGGTATGTATTCAATTAAATCAATTCGGATTGGATAACTTGAAATGCCCAATCCATATTCCGATCCATATATATAAATCCATAATTCATATTCTAACAAATATCCATATATATAAATCCATAATTCATATCTTAACGAGTGTCAAACATATTTGATTGATCTCATTCGCATTAGTTATCATTCTAATGACCAACATTTATACACAACTTTTCTTCTTTAGGTGATTATTGGGTTATGGATTCTTTCCATTCTCGGTAGCTGTTGCAGCTTCATGACCTTATTCTATATTGGTAAAAACTCAATTTTTACCACTTATAATTACCTCTCCTCACAAACCCATCACATAATATGATAATAACTAAGTACCCTTTTACTTCTTTTCAGCAATTGTTCTTCTTTTTACCGTTCCTGTGATTTATGAAAAGTATGAAGATCAAATAGACGACTTTGGTGAAAAAGCGATGAAAGAGATAAAAAAACAATATATGGAATTAGACGAGAAGGTGTTAAGCAAAGTCATGAGTAAGATTCCTATTGGAGTCTTGAACAAGAAGAAGGATTAGACGACCTAAATTCTACCCATTTTCATGTAAGTTTTTTTTTTGAAAAAAAAAACATTTTTTTTGGTATTATATCTATCAATGTTTTGCTTTTATAGTCATATATGGATCGTATTATTCGATATAGTTGTTGATTAATGTCATCGTTTGCTGATTGTTCTCTCCATAGCATTTGGTTTATATGAATCAATTGGAGCTTTATGTACGGACTTAATAGAAATAAGATATGACAATAGATAAATATAGATCATTGGATTGGTTTATTGAGATATGTAGATAATTGGTTTAGTGACCTGTTGTTATTTTTAAGTGTTAAATAGATAATTATTATATTTAGAATAAATGTAATTTTATCAAATTTAAAATAATAAAATTTATGTTTTAATAATTTTATTCAAAATATTTATATATGAAATTATATATATTATTTCTAACTAATGGATTAAATTGCAGATAAGAAAAACTTTTAATTTTAATTTAATGTAAACCTAAGAGAATATAACATAAAAAAACATTCAACTTTTTATTTTAGTCTATAAAACATGAATTATTATTTTCAATCTAAAAAAACTCAAACTTATATTTTTTGTCTTAAAAAACTTTAGGATATGATTAACTTCATAAATTTATGTTTTTTTTAAACAACACTTAAAATTTCTAAGAGTTAAATATAATTTAGTGTTTTTGTTTGTATATGGATATGATTAATTTGATAAGTTTGTGTTTCTTTAGACAAAATGTAAAAATTCAAAATGTTTAGGTTCAAAGTAATAATTTGTATTTTATAGACAAAAATTAAAAAGTTTGGTATTTTCTACACTATATTCCTAAAATTATTGTTTTTAAGGCAAAAAAAATAAATTTAGATTTTTTAAGTTGAAGATAATAATTCACGTTTTATAGACAAAAATAAAATAGTTTGATATTTTTATGCTATATTCTTTAAACCTAAAATGTATTCTTAGCCATTTCCAACACCTCCTCTTCTCTTTTTCTCTTGCTTCGTTCTTTTTTTCCCTCATTTTTTTTTCTTTTCTTCCCGTCCATCTTCGACAATATTGTAAGTTTTGTCATGGTTCGGTTGTAATTCATTCGTTTGTGTGGTTCGTCCATTCGTGGATCCTTCCGTCGACTTTGGTGGTGCATCCGTTTATGTATTTGTGGTTCGTCCATTTGTTCGTTTATGGTTCCTTCATCTTGTGGTTCATCCATTTGTCTGTTTGTTGTTTATAGCATACATATATGCGTCGAAAAAACAATTTTATTGGATATTCAAATATTCATCGAATACGAGTACAGATAATCAAATATTTAAGAATATTTGTTATTCGTCTACACTTAACAACAAATATATATTTGACAATTTTGAAATATATTTCGTAATTTTACATTTAAAAGTATAAGACAATGAAAAATATGTTAGCGTTTGAAGAATTTATTTTAAATTGATAGAAAAATGAATAGAATTTTTTGTATATTTATTTATAAATTTGTATATTATTTTAAAATAATAAATGAATTAGCATTTTTTTATTGGTCAATTCAATTATACTTATGTTTATGAATAAAATTTAAAAATACCTTCAAATTTTACATCTTATTCAATAGGTAAATTAATGGATTATTATGTAAAAAAGATAAATGTTTTTTTTTTCAAAATGAATCAAATTTGGAATTAGTAAGCAAGTTTTTCAAAATAAACTATTAAATTTTAATAGTAAATGAAATTTTTTTAGTAGATAGTAACAAAATTACAAGAATATATTATAATATTAAATTTTGGTGTTTTTATTTTAACCCTTATTATTGCAAATTTCAAAACATAATGAATAGTAAGGTAAGTAATAATCCAATATCAAAGTCAGGATGGCCGAGTGGTCTAAGGCGCCAGACTCAAGTTCTGGTCCTCGTGAGAGGGCGTGGGTTCAAATCCTACTTCTGACATTTATTTTATTTTTATTTCCTAAGATTTAAAAATGCTATTAATATTTAATACTAATATTATACAAGTGAAATTTTAATAAATAAAAAACACAGTTAAAAATTTATAGATAAAATTTAAATTAATGAAAAATAATAATAATAATCTAACAACTGATAAACTATATAGTATATCCTATTAATATTTGAATATCAAAATTAACTTACTAATACTTGTTTTGAATTATTTTGATTTTTTTATTTTAATTCTAATTTTAGTTTTGTTTATAAAATTTTCAATATAAAAATAAAATATCCAATGTGTTAAATAGTTAATTGTCTAATTTATATAAAATAATGATATTTTATTTCGATATTGTAAAAAAACAAGTATAGACAAGTTAAAATTATAATGATTTTTTTCAATAAAATACATAACTAAATCAAATAAAAGTAATTTGTTAATTTTGATATACGAATATTATAAGATAAAACAAAACTATATTTTCTGGTGGTTAGATTTATATTTACGTATGATATTGATTTTAAGTTATATTGTTTAGAAAATAATAAAAAATACTCATATGTATAAAACAAATAAAACGTAATTCATAGTCATAATGGGCCTAGTTTTAGGCCCATATAAATAATAAATGGATTTCAATATATTAATGGTAAAAAGGGGGCTTTTTAATTTGTTAATAAATTAATTAATTATTAAACACATATATATATATAGACATATACATACATATAAATGTATATCAGTGGATTTCACTATCTTCTCAGGAGTAAACAGAACCAGAGGTTGTTCTTGAGAGAGATATGCGGAATTTAACCCTCTCGAACTCTCTTCATCTCCCTTTTCAAAACCCTAGACCTCTCAAATCCGATTTTTCTTCAATCCATTGTTCGTTTTCTTCATCATTGAGGAGAGATTTTGGATCCCGTGGTCATGGCTTCTCGAGGTAATTTGAATTTATCTGAATTTTGCGTAATCAGTGTTGTTTATGATCTTAGGGTTTATGTTTGTTACGGTTTGGTTTGATGCTTAGTCTTTATTAGTAACTACAAATCAGTTCGAGATTGATGTTCCGTGATTGTGAATGTGATTGTGATTGTGATTTCATGTGTGTAGATGTTTGCGGCAATGTCGTGGAGACAAATCTCAGCTAGGGTTTCAGTGCTTCAAGCTAAATGCTGCTGATCTGAGACGTGATCTTTACCTCAAGGTCAGATTACTGTTAGTTATTATGATTTATTAAACACTCTGAGAAGTGTATGTTAGCATTTTTCGATTATGACAGCAAATGGCGATTGAAATATTGTAGACCGAATTGAATTGGCCAAATTTAGGATAGTATACGAGGTATGATATTCTAGGTTGTTGAACATTATAGAATTTGATTATTAATCACGGTTATGTTATGATTCAGACTGATTCTGGTATGGTCTTTGATCATGCTTTGAATCAAACAATCCGAATATTAAGCTGAATCATAGAAGTGAGTGGTTTGATTTATCATTCGAATCCACGGGTTAATGGTTGAAACTATGGGTGGACATTTTGGTTCGGTTATATAAAACCAAACCAAACCGAACCGAAATATGGTCATTCGGTTCGGTTCGGATATAGATAAAATAACCGATCGGGTGTGAAAGTTGAAATACCGAATGGATTCGGTTCAGTTATTAACCGAATAAACGTGAATAATCGATTGGTTACGTAAAAATATAAAAAATATATAGATAAATGATATTTTTCGAATGAATATTTATCTAATATAATTAATAGCTAGAATTAAATATCAAATTTAAATAATAATATATATTTTCAAATATATGAATTATTTGAACTATTCCGAATAATATCATTTTATTCATTATTTTATATAAAATAAAATACTTGTTAAACTTGAAATAATCGAATGATAACCAAACAAATTAGAGTTTGGGTTTTACTTTGGTTACAATATTTTATTTATATAACCGAACCAAACTGAACCGAACTATGGTCATTCGGTTCGGTTCGGGTATAGATAAAATAACCGATCGGGTGTGAAAGTTAAAATACCGAATGGATTCGGTTCGGTTTGGTTATTAACCGAATAAACGTGGATAACCGATGGGTTAAATAAAAATATAAAAAGTATATAGATAAATGATATTTATCTAATAAATATTTATATAATATAATTAATAACTAGAATTAAATATCAAATTTAAATAATAATATATATTTTCAAATATATGAATTATTTGAACTATTCCGAATAATATCATTTTATTCATTAATTTAGATAAAATAAAATACTTGTTAAACTTGAAATAATCGAATGATAACCAAACAAATTAGAGTTTGGGTTTTACTTTGATTACAATATTTTATTTATATAAACGAACCAATTTAAATTCAGTTCTTGTTTGGTTATTGTTTTTAAAACCCGAATGGTGAGGCCTAGTTGAAACATATGCTATACTATGAATCTTTAGATTTTCTTTTGTGTTCATATTTCTTCTCATAATGGTAATAGCCTTCATTTTGCAGGGAGCTAAATGTGAAGATGGTCTGAATAATTCTTTAATCATACCATCAATAACCCATGACTTAAGAAAGGAAACTCAAAGCATTCTGAAGTTTATGGCCTTATTCGGGTTGCTTGTGTTTCAAGGCACCGAACCAGCATTTGCTGTTTCAGAAATCTCCAGTGGATTGCAGTCAATGATCTCTTCTTTTGGAGACCTTGGAGATATTAGCACAGGTTTTGCTTCGGTTAGAAGAATCTCCCTATAGCTTTGGTGCACCAAAAACTGAAAAAAATTTAAAATTTTGAATAAAAACCTAACATTTGTTAAGCTTTTTTTTTTTTGTGATTCCACTCTCATTGGTTGTTTTCGGATCTTTGCAGGCATTTTTGCTGATATTTTTCTCTGAATTGGGAGATAAGACATTCTTTATTGCGGTAAGGAAGAGGCGTAACTTTTAAAATTGGTTATGATTTTGAGAAGGGTTGATCTAATCTAGGGTTTAGGGGTGGGCAATCCGGTTTCGGGACGGGTTCCGGGGTTCGGTTCGGGTTGGTTTCGGGTTCCTCGGGTTTTAAAAAATTGAACCCAAAAAACCCCATTTGGTTTTCGGGATGGGTTCCTCGGGTTTCGGGTTGGGTTCGGGTTTTGAAACATTGAACCCAAAAAACCCGAATTGTATTTGGGTTATTTCGGGTTGTTCGGGTTTTGAAACATTGAACCCAAAAAACCCGAATTGTATTTGGGTTGTTCGGGTTTTGAAACATTGAACCCAAAAAACTCGAATTGTATTTGGGTTATTTCGGGTTCTCGGGTTCTTCGGATTTTCTGGGTTACGGGTAATTCGGGTTTAAACGGTTAATTCGGGTTTTAAACGGATAATTTGGGTTTAAACGGGTAATTCGGGTTCCAAATTTAACATACAAAGATTTTAAAAAAATACAATGTATTCACGGTTAGGTTAACTTAGGAGGGTTAGTGTTTTTCTTTTCGGGTTTTTTCGGGTTCCTCGGGTTCTCCCGAACCCAACCCGGACCAACCCGAACCCATTTAGGTTTTAGATTTTGAACCCATATGGATTTTCTACAAAACTCGTTTATCTCATAGATTGGATTTTTCGAGTTGGGTCAGTCCGGATCGGTCCGGATTACCCGAAATACCTACCCCTAGTTTAGACGATATATGAGTTCAACATTTCATTGATATCGAATGTCTCATACTCTCTGCAGGCACTTTTAGCCGCGAGGAACTCTGCTGCCACTGTCTTTGTTGGGACTTTTGGTGCTCTTGCGTATGTTATCTTTCTCAATAATGACTAAACATGTGAATGTTTTTGCATTTTTAGGCTCTTATAAGATGAAAATCCTTCACCACACACGGTTACATCTCATGTTATTCTTGTTGGTTTGCTATTTCGGGTGCGAAAACGTGTTTTACAATCCAATTATTAGATATAGTCAAGTTCGGGAATAGTTTTCGGGATTTTAACGATAAACGTAATTAGAAACAATTTCGATAATACCTATTACGTTAAAACTGATGATAATCGGATGCTAGACTTGATAGCGCAAATCCTCTACTCGTATCCACGCCGAGAATGTATTCTGCAATCAATGGTTGGTGCGGCTTACGATGAACGAAACTGTTTTTCGTTCTTCGTTATTCTCTGATAGGTTTTAGGGTTTCGAATATTGTGATAATGATTTCTGTACTGAAAAACTTTTTTTTGTCACTAATATATTATTGAACTATTCAATAAATACAATTTAACACGACGATTATTTAATATTACGTGACGATTATTTAATACTTTCAATTCTATTCTGATATGAAATGACAAAAAAATTTATCTTTTTTTTTGGAAATTTCAGGGCAATGACGATTATTTCTGTGGCACTTGGACGCACGTTTCATTACGTTGATGAAATTCTTCCGTTCAGGTAAACCCTTTATTTACTGATTTTGATTTCTTGATCTTAAAGATGAATCAGCCAAAAGAAGCTTACTTTGAGTGATGATACACATGAAAATACAGGCTTGGTGAGACTGATTTGCCCCTAGATGATATTGCAGCCGTTTTACTTCTGGTAATCACAAATCTTTATCAATTGTGACAATGTGATATATGCGTATATATGATTTCCATATATTAGGAACAAGATTTGTTAGTGTTTCATATATCTAGGAATAAGTTGTTACACAACTCTTCTATATAAAGGTGGTTCATTTAATGGAAAAATCCAATAGGGGAATTCTTATTTTGGCATGGTATCAGAGCATTTCTGAATATCAGCCGTAAATCTCCGAAACCCTATTTTTCCTTCCACAAGAAACATGTCTACCGACACCGAATTATGTCGGTGCAACTTCCGGTGGTAGTCAAGGATTGAGATCTTCCGGTGGTTCAGGTTATCGTTCACGTGATATCCCGGTGAATTCACCATTTTACTTGCATCCCTCCGAAGGTCTCAGAACCGTGATTAACTCGGTTCAACTTCGTGGAGAGAGCAACTATGAAGAGTGGGCGAAACACATTCGCCACGCTTTGTGGTCGAAACGCAAAATTGGCTTTATCGATGGCAACATCCAAATGATTTCCATATATTGCATTATGTGATAAATTCATCCGACGATTCTAATCAATATATATATATATATATATATTTGTGTTTAGGTGTACTTTGGTGTTTCAACATTGCTAGATGCCAGCTCTGATGAAGGACTTAAAGCAGATGAAGAACAAAAAGAAGTAAAGTTTTCATCTTTTCAAGTACTAATTGATCTCAATGTGATACATTTTGATGTAATTGCTCTCAATTTCGTTTCCCTTTTCAGGCGGAATTAGCGGTTTCAGAGTTTTCAGGGAATGGGGCAGGAATATTAGCTGCCGCAAACACTGTTATCAGCACATTTGTTCTCGTTTTTGTTGCGGAATGGGGTGACAAATCGTTCTTCTCGACGATAGGTAAGATAGATTCGCCAATTCTCGATAATAGGGGTGGGTACGGATCGGTTATCGAATAATTTTAGGGTATCCGAACCCAAATGGGTAGAGTTTTCCTTACTCGAACTCCAACCCTTGACATGTAGGTATCTGATCTTCGAGTACTCGAAAAAATTGGTCGGGTACCCACGAGACTCCTACTTTTTCAATATTAGAACATATATTTGTTCGAGTTTAGGCTGGTTCAGAGTTAAGTTCGAGTAACTGATCCATACTAAACTTAACAATAATGGTATTTCCGTAATTATCATAAAAATAAGGGTATTTTCCGTAACCACGAGTCTCTTACTTTTTCAATATTAGGTAAGATGGATTCGCCAATTCTCGTTAATACCTCCATAATGAGTAGGGGTGGGCACGGATCGGTTATCAGAAAATTTTAGGGTATCCGAACCCAAACGGATAGAGTTTTCCTTACTCGAACTCCAACCCGTGACATATAGGTATCTGATCTTCGAGTACTCGAAAAAATTGGTCGGGTATCCACGAGTCTGCTATTTTTTTTAATATTAGAACATATATTTGGTTCAAAGTTAAGTTATGGGTAACCGATCCATACTAAGCTCAATAATAATGGTTATTTTCGTAATTATCATAAAAATAAGAGTATTTTCGTAAATTAATATTTATATCCGGATGACTTTTTTTTAGGGTATCCAAACCCAAACGGGTAGTGTTTTTCCTATTCGAACTCCAACCCGTGAAATGCGGGTATCCGACTCGAAAAAATTGGTCGAGTACCACGAGTTTCCTACTTTTTTAATATTAGAATATATATTTGTTCGAGTTCAAATTGGTTCGGAGTTAAAGTTTCGGGTAACCAATCCATACTAAGCTTAACAGTAATGGTATTTCCGTAATTACCATGAAAATAAAAATATTTTCCGTACCCACGAGTCTCTTACTTTTTTAATATTAGAACATATATTTATCCGAGTGTTCAGGCTGATTTAGATTCAAATCTGGATAACCGATTCATACTAAATTTAACAATAATGGTATTTCCGTAATTATCATAAAAATAAAGGTATTTTTGAAATTAATATTTATATTCAAATACCCGTTTGTCAAAGTGGAAAATCTGAACCCGAGAATTTAATAATTTTATTATCCGAATTCAAAACCGTGGATTCAAGTTTTTATTCTCGGATTTGGGACGGGTTTTGGATTATTTTGTGAATCCCTAATCACAAGTAGGATTATTATAACCTCTTCCAACTTATGTCTTCAGCACTTGCGGCCGCATCTTCACCGTTAGGTGTGATCGCAGGAGCATTGGCTGGTCATGGCGTCGCAACTTTAGTAAGTTTTCCTTTTATTATATCGGATAAAAGACAAATATGTAATTAATATATATAATTAGGCTAATTTCCTTGTATATATATATAATTAGGCTATTTTTTTGTTTTGTTTTGTGTGTGTATATATATATATATATAAAAGACAAATATATAATAAGTATATATTTAGGTTAATTCCTTTGTATATATATATATATATAATTAAGCTAATTCTTATATATATATAAGACAAATATGTAATTAGTATATAATTAGGTTAATTCCCTTGTATATATATAATTATAATTATTCCCTTTTATTTATATATATAATTAGGCTAATTCCTTTATATATATATATATATATATTGTGATTGAGAGTAAAATGAATCGAGTAATACCGTTTATATAATTAGATTTAATCTAATTATATCTTAATTACATATTTGTCTTTTATACCTTAATCTCTAATCTTTACATCCATTGAATTCTTTTCATTGAGTATTTTATCTTATTATTTTTTTTTCTTTTTCGATAAACATAAATATTTTAAATTTTAAAGCCTTACTAATATTACAAATCACACTCTTCAATACATAATCTGTTCATTGCAGCTTGCGGTTTTGGGAGGTTCTTTGCTTGGAAATTTCTTGTCAGAAAAGGTATGTCCACTATATATATATATATCTATATATTTATTTTTATATATAAATTTCAATTATTTAAAGCTAGTGATTGACGAAAATTGAATTGAAATTGGTGCGTATATGCTAATCACGAGCATATGCTATGAAATATTCTGGTTATTTTGGCATGAAAAAAAGAAGAATCTATTTTCATATAATTGTTTTTCAGTCAAAATTCCATCTACATCTTCATCTTTTTGAGTTTTAAAAATAAAATTGCCTATTCATATATGATTTGTTTTTTTCTAAGAAAAAAAGGGTCTACCATATATATATATATGATGTGACGTATGAACTCGTCCAATTTATATACATAGAACAAAATCCAATTTTCATACTATCTTTTATTATGAAGTCATTCGATTAATATAATTTATATCATGTCAATTTTCGTCCTAAATTGCATATATTTAGTATTTTCTTGTGTAAAAAAATAAGTGAAATTTAGTATTTTTTTATTAAATTTCACTCTTTTTATTCGCTAGAGAATAATTTCAAAGTTAGGATGGATGGTCAAAATAATATCTCTTGCTCTTTTGGGTATAGAATGAAGTTAAGAGCAATGTTTTCAATAGTGTTATAAAAATAAATAATAATATAGACATATAAATATTATATTTTTAAAATGATATTATTTTCTATATTATTTTAAAATAATTAATAATATTATATTATATTTTAAAAATAAACATAAATTTATAGCTTTCAACCTTTTTTGTTATTGAAGATTTATCTTATTTATTAAAAAATATATTCAATCTAAAAATATATTTAAAAAAATTTAAATGATTTAAAAAAGGTTTATTCTTTGGCATAAGCAGCCATGTCCAGTGATTTTAAAAGTCATACCACATCACTAAAGAGTATCTATTCCCTTTTAGACTAAAACAAAAGTCCACATTACATACACGTATACATATACTCCTCTCTATATTTATTTATTCCTCTTTCTCCCATCCAATCCCTGATTGACACGTCACCCTTTTTTTCTAATACGAATCCTTGCATTAGTGGTGGTCTTTGAATGATCTTAACATATAACTACTCTTCTGACTTTGTTCATGTCCTCAATTCATATATATTTTGGCTAATAAGTACTCAAATTATATGATTTTATTCTATTTTTATATACTTTTAGTTTTACTATATATTTAGTACTCAAATTGGACGCCTATTCCGTCGAATTGTGGACGAAACCGTAATTACGGACGTTTTGTGATCTGAATCCATTTGTATTACAGATGTTTTTAGTTTGACGATTCTCGTTTACGGGATCAATGTTTTCCGTCTTTAAATATGTTTATGGACGGATTAGAGATAATTTTTTCAGTCTATAAATAATTGATTTCTAGTAGTGTATTACAAATTTAATTTATTAAAATATTAAAATTATAAATGAATTAATTTTTTTTCGTGTTTATATAGAAATTATCACCCTAGTTTAAAATAATTACAAATTGTTATAATTATTTTTAATTTAGTTAATTAATGTAGATTTGACAATGATTGTATATGTTTATAAAACATAGAAGCTGTGTTTTGTTGTAGTTATTATCAGAAGTTTTATTTTAAAACTTAACTTAATAGTTAAATATTTTTATATAAAATAGTAATAAATTTTAAATTTCAAATATCTATAAATATTAACAAATTTCTAATATTTTTAGAATATTAACAAATCATAATTTCAAACATATTATCGTATTCTTTAGTGAATTGACAATTTGTGTATTATTTATATATTTTATTCATATAAAATTTTAGATATTTAACATAAATTTATATATATATATATATATTATGATATTTTGTCCATGTTATAATGTAATAAAGAAAGGCGACTAATGATGTCATTATTGGTTAACCAAAAAACAGGCAATTGCATATGTCGGAGGAGTTCTGTTTCTCGTGTTTGCTGTTATCACCTTGGCTGAGATCTTCACTTAGGTATTTTTTTTCCTTTTTAATTTAATTTTTTATTTATAATCCTGTAAATTTTACTTCTATTTTTCTTTTTATGTTTCCTAATAATCATTAAAAATTTGAAAATGTCCATTAATCTTTTTTTTTTTATTTTGCTACAAAAATTATTAATATATTTTTATTGCTTTCGTTAGCGGTGTCCAAACATAATATATTAACATGTTTTATTTATACATAATATATAATTATAAAGCTGATACCGAAAGAATATTCTTTTATTCCTCATGTAAAAAGGTGTAATTATATTTGGGGAAATATTATATTATAACAAAAGAGAAAGAGTACACGTCTTTGTAAGATCTACGCTCGGGCATTTTCCCAATAAAAATATTATAATAAAAAAATAGCTTTGAAACAAAAAGGATACAATTTAAAATTATTATATCAATTTTAACTATATTATACGTTATTCTTGAACTATATAGACTATAATTTATTTAATAATATATAAATTGATTTGTTTTTTTTTTGCATCATTAGTTAATCATATACGTCATTTTTTGTATTAAAAAAGAAAAGAATATCGAAGCATAATAATAATAATAATAAAAATTGACCTTAAAAAATAGTGACATAAATCTTTTTGGTTTTGCAATATCAACCATTCTTTTTTATCATACGTGGACCTTCTCTTCTGTATTTTCACATGTCCGACAACGAAATCAATGCATTTAACGACGTCGTTTCTTTTTTTGCCTTTTTTTTTACCTAATTTTCTCCAATTAAAATCTTATTTTTTTAAAAACCTAAAAGTTCATATATTATAAACCGATGTAAATTTGACACGAATAACGGAATTTGCATCTCTATATTAGTATTGTGTTTGACTATGTTTATAATATATTTATAACCTTATCATCTTTTACCAATAATATATAGATATATATGTGTATATATAATTATCATTCCATACTTTCTCATATTTCTTACTCCATATCAGCAGAATTTGTTACTCTAACAAATTATAAAATATCAAAACTTCTAATACAATTTTTAAAAACTCAAAAGATTGCTTAAAAACTGTTAAATATTACATAAAAAATCAATTTAAGTAATATTTTATACCATTTTTATTTTAGTATTTCTGAATTAAGTGGTGAATCTATGTTCAATTCTTCAGTAAAATAATAATGTTATAAATTTAGTAGTTCGTAGTAATAATTTTAATAATACTAATTTACATTTTTCTCTAAATAAATAGCATATATATGTGCAAATATACATATAGTTTCGATATTAAATTGCAACGTGGGCCTAAGATTTGAAAAAAAAAATCAATGTGGGGCCCATCAAAAAGCGTGAGGCCCAAAGTTATTTATAATTTATAAACAAAATTGAACGGTGACGAGGCGCTGCGCGTTCACGTTTTGCTGCTGCTGACGTTTGCGACCGCTTTGCTGGTAACGCAATCTTTCCCACTACGACGTCGTTTCTCCTCACTTTCTTTTATTATATTTTAATGTAAAAAATATATGTATATCATTTTCTAATTAATATACATTACTTATTTTAATTTTTATCCTTTTACTCGGTTTTATTTAAAATAATCTTATATATATATATACATATTTCAACAAAAAATTTATGATATACTGTATAAGTTGATGTTTATATTTGGTAAATAGGGGTGTTTACATTTTTAGAAAAAAAAAAATTAATCAAATGTTTAGATTTTGTAATTCAATGTTATCTATTAATTACATAGATAGATATTAAAGATATATATGTATAATTTCATATAATTCGTTTTACAGATCATTATGTTTTCTTTTCTAATTTATACCTGTGTATAATATATATCTATATATATAAATACCATTTAATTCAATTTAATTATTTATATTTTAATTTTAGTTAGTACATAAACAGAGGGATAAAAAAGAGTTGGCACGTGCTGAAGATTCTGTTGACACGTGCGTCATATGTCTTACCTTCTTTTTTTTTTTTTTTTTTTTTTTAAAACCCCTTTTTTCCTCCTTCTCGCCGGCGCTGTAAATCCCTAGAAATTTCAAATCCCCAAAAAAACCTAAAAATTTATTCAAAAAGACGGCGGTGTGATCTGGAGGAGGAGAGAACTACGACTCGATCATCGTTTCGTGTTGAATTTCGATCCGTTGTTGTGGTAGTTCTTCTTGTGTAATTTCTTTTTTCTGTTTCAATCGTATGAGGTTACTTATTTTCTGTTGATTTGTTTGTTTATGTGATTTGAAGGTGGTTTGTTTTCTGATTGAGTTCGAGAAAACGTATAGTTCTGCTTGTTTTTGTTGTGGAATTATGAATTTGAGGTCGTGCTTCTGTTTTCTTACCGATTAAGCGTGGTGAAATGAAGAAATTCTCTTCGTTTTCCCTTTTTCTTTGAAATTGATGGAATTCGTGAGGTTTAGATCCGGTGGAGCTACGTCGCGTTGATGGAATTCGTGTGGTTCTGCTTCCGATTTTTTTTTTTTGTTTGAATTTTTTCTTTCTTTTTACTACTGTGTGGAGGTACATAGAGGAGTAAGCTTGAAGATGCTTATGTATCTTCTGATATATTTCTCTGATGAATTCTAATTTCAGTGAAAAACATATCTTCTGATTCCAGATCTTACTTTGAAATTGATAGAGCTGTAGGAAACATTTAGATTCAGGATACATCCCTTGTTGTTGGTATCATCTTTTAGCTTTGATCCGACGTCTATGTTCTCCGGATCTGGCATGAATGTAACTTATCCTTTTTCTCTCCCATTTTTCAGCAGCTTGTTTTTTCATCTAAAAAGATTTTTGCATTTCTGTATGTTATTAATGATTATTTTGTATAGAAATGATCACTAAAGTTGTTGGCACTAATCTGGATTCAATTTTTTTTTCTGGTTTGATCTGATGCAGGATGAATGTTTATGAAGGCAGAAGTTGTTCATTCAATCTTCAACTTTTAGAAGAACTTTATTCATAAGCGGTTACCGAATTAATTTCTCATTCTTGAAATGGATCGTTGCGATACTTCAGGATTCGTTAGCGGTGGTGGAGATGCATACAAAGATTTTTAACTCTTAAAATCTGTGGCATGTTCTTTTAACCCGGAAGTCAGGTGGACTGTTGCTTTGTGTTTTAGATTTGGAATTGCCAATTTCTCTTTTTAGGTGTGGCCAAATGCAGGCCAGATTCGAGAGCATTGGTTTTGCTGGTAATAATTCTCCGAATTCATTCAAGATTTTGGGTGATTCACTGCAATCAGGAGCAGAAAGGGTTGATTCCTGTGCCGATACTACTCTACGACTCGATTCTTTTACCTCGCCTATGTCTCGTGCGTCTGGTAAAGGAATCAAAAGGAAATGGAGTGTGATGGGTCAAGAAGAAGCTGATGTTTTATTGTCCCTTAGGCTTGGTTATTCATCAAGCTCTTCTGATAGTAAGGGTAGTTCAGCAACTGTATCTTCTGTTAAAGAAACCGAGGAAGAGTCATCAATGGATATCGAATTGGATTTTAGCCTCCATCTGGGCAACGAGAAAATAAACGTGAAAGGGTCGGAATTGATCCCAAAAGTTGATCTTGAGTTGAGTCTATCCAGTGGTGGATCTTGTGAATCTGTAATCACTTGTATTCAGCAGCCATTGAATCATTTTCAGATATCTGGAAGTTTTCTTCCTACGATGGATGAAGGATCGACATCACGTGGGCAGATTTCAGAGATCGTTCTACCTACGTTTCAGACTTCAACCGGAGAAACAAATTCCTTTTTCACCGATATCCAGAAGAATAACAATTCTGCTCCTCATGTTCTGGATCTGTCATCTGGCATGGAATCAACACCAAAAAGCTCAGTAACCTGTACTTCCGGGATACCACAACAGAAGCCACATCATAGGACTTCAAGTTCTAAGTTATGTCAAGTCAAAGGATGTTCAAAGGGAGCCAGAGGTGCATCGGGTCGCTGTATTTCCCATGGTGGCGGCCGTAGATGCCAAAAGCCCGGTTGCCACAAAGGTGCAGAAGGTCGAACCGTGTACTGCAAAGCCCATGGAGGTGGCCGTCGGTGTGAATTTCTTGGTTGTACAAAAAGCGCAGAGGGTCGTACCGATTATTGCATAGCACATGGAGGTGGCCGAAGATGTAACCACGATGGTTGTTCACGAGCTGCTAGAGGAAAGTCCGGACTTTGTATCAGACACGGAGGAGGAAAAAGATGTCAAAGAGAAAACTGTACTAAGAGTGCCGAAGGTCTTTCGGGACTTTGCATCTCACACGGTGGCGGTCGACGTTGTCAGTTTAACGGATGCACGAAAGGAGCACAAGGGAGTACAATGTTCTGTAAGGCACACGGTGGTGGAAAACGTTGTACATACCCGAATTGTACAAAGGGTGCGGAAGGTAGCACGCCGTTCTGTAAAGGACACGGAGGAGGAAAAAGATGTGGTTTTCAAGGAGGCGGGATATGTTCTAAGAGCGTTCATGGCGGGACAAACTTTTGTGTAGCACATGGCGGTGGTAAAAGATGTGCGGTGCCCGGATGCACGAAAAGTGCAAGGGGACGGACGGATTTCTGTGTTCGACACGGTGGAGGGAAAAGATGTAAGTATGAAGGATGTGATAAAAGTGCTCAAGGTAGTACCGATTTTTGCAAAGCGCACGGAGGAGGTAAAAGGTGTATATGGGGGCATCCTTCGACTGAATATGCGAATGAACCCTCGGGTCCTTGTAATTCGTTTGCTCGAGGAAAGACGGGTCTTTGTGCACTTCATAGCAGTCTGGTACACGATAAACGTGTCCATGGAGGTATTACTCTAAGTTCCGTGATTCAAGACACGAAGCCTTGTGAAACCGACATGAATGTTGACATTTTGGGAACAACGGTCGGATCTCCAGGAATCGATCCGTGTGTCGATCTTAGTGATTACGAAACTCTTTACGATGCGAATCATATCGGGAACAACCCATCAACATCAGCTACTGTTCCAGAAGGTCGAGTTCATGGTGGAAGTTTAATGGCAATGTTAGCAAATGGCTCTGCCTTCGGCTCGGACTTTAGCCTCAAACAGTAAGTCTTTTCACTTGTGATCCATCTGAACCCGACAACACCCAGGTGGATGTAAGTTTCGATCTCCTCTCTTTGGAAATTTCCGGGGCTTCTATCTGCGTGCGATGTCTTGCGTGATTTCGCGTACGAAGGAAAAAAAAACGTCCTTCGTTTCCCTGTATTTGTCATCATTTGTGCTTTCGTATATCCTTGAGAACTGTCATATTGTATTGTATTGGTCAGGTGGGTGTGTCAGTTAGGTTCTTTCTAGTTAGGTCGGATCAGGCCGGGTCGAATCGAATCAGGTCGGGTCGGGTTGAATCAGGACGGGTCGAATCGAATCAGGCCGGGTCGGGTTGAGTCGAATCAGGTCGGGCCGGGTCGAATCAGGACGGGTCGGGTCGAATCGAATCAGGTTGGGTCGGGTCGGGTCTTATCTTCATCGTCTTTCATGTACATAGAGGTTTCCCACCTGTGTAGGTCTGTCTAGCATTCTGATAATAATAAGCCTTTTGTTGCATTGTTACTTGCTCTTTTCGTTCGTTGAATTGTATGATTTTACTCGACATGCTTTATTTGATGTTTCGTTTACGGGATATTATCGTTCGCAAGAATCTCAGATGCAAAATGTTGTATACAAAAGTACGGGTAATTCATATTTAAACGGGTAATTCGGGTTTTAAACGGTTAATTCGGGTTTTAAAATGTTGTATACAAAAGAATCTCATGTTTTGCATTTATCTTAGGTTTTAAACTCAGTTAAATCTTCCAATTTTGATCCGTTTTAGGGTCGATTTTGATCCGGTTTAGATCGATTTTGATCCGGTTTGTACCTAATTTTGATTCGGTTTATGACCAATTTTGGCTAGAATTTGGGTTCAAATTTAACTCGGTTTAGACTTAAATTTGATATGGTTTGGAATGAAAATTAAATTTGACCCGGTTTAGACCCAATGAGATTCAACAAAATTAAATCGAAATTTAAATAAAAACCGATTTTTAACCTGAAATTAGTATAATGTTGACTCGAACTAGGTATAGTTTGACCCAATTTTGATTTTCATTAAATTAAAATTTGAATCAATATGAAATTCAACAAAATTCGTTTGGAATTGGAATCACACTAATGGCTATATGCCTCAATACAGAATAGGCTGAACTCGCCCTTTACCAACAGCGTTTCAACATCTTATTGATGAATTTGGTGAAATTTTCAGTGAACCCACGGAGTTACCACCAAAGCGAGACGTTGAACATCACATTGTACTTAAGAAAGGCACAAACCCCATCAATGTACGACTTTATCGATATGCCAATTTCCAAAAAGACGAAATTGGACGCCAAGTGCAGAAAATGCTCCAATATGGTCTTATTCAATCCAGTTGCAGTTCGTTCATATGAATTTCGTTTGAAATTTCATATTGATTCGGGTCTTATTGCGATTTCGGTGTAATTTTGATCTTATTTTGATTTTTACTCTATTAAAACCCAAATCACTCAAAATTGTATTGTAATTGTTTCAAAATTGTATCAAATTCGAGTCAAAATTGGGTCAAAGGACCGTACAGGAACTTTAACGTGAACGAGATTCCGCAGCCTGAGCTAGAGACAGAGACAGAGCCGACGGGAAGGCATGGCATAGTGACTAGTGACGAGAGCAGGGAATCTATGATAGGTGAAAATTGAAAAAACCGATAAAAATTACTTTTTAATTAAGGTTGAGTTGGGTTAAAGATTCGTATTGATTCGTATTTTAATCGAGTAAAAATATAAATTGGATTCAAATTTTGGTTAAAAAATTGGTATTAGTTATTGTCAAAATTAAGTATAAACCAAATCAAAATTGGATCTAAATTCTGGTCAAAATTGGTTTCAAACCATGGTAAAAGTTATTTTTGGTTCGGATTGGATCGAAATTGGACAAAAATTGGGTTAAAATGGATGGATTTTTATGATTTTAAAATTGAAATTGAAGGATTTAACCGAATTTTAAATAGAGTAAATTAGAGGTAGAATTGTAAAATATAAAATGGAAATATGATTAGAATCAAAATACGAGAGAATATGATGAATGTATATATATATTGAACATTTACAAAAATATCACTTAAATTTAATATTCATATATCATATATAATAATTTAATTGTTATTATAATTATGAATATATATATATATATATATATATATCTATGGAACATTTTTAAAAAATGTATCATGATAAATTTAACGACTCATCTATTGATATCTTATATTACATAAAAGAGGATGCGGAGTGAACAGTGGTAAGGTGCACGTGTCCTATATTTCCACTGTTAGATTACTCATGCTGGTGAAGTGGCATATTTATTACCATTTGATGTTTTCTGGTTTTTTCCGCAGGGTAGGATTGTAAATTCAGTTTGGCAGAAACAAAAAACCCCTCAACCCTAATTTTTTTACAGTGGTAAGGTGCACGTGTTCTATATTTCCACTGTTAGATTACTCGTGCTGCTGAAGTGGCATATTTATGACCATTTGATGTTTTCTGGTTTTTTCCGCAGGGTAGAATTGTAAAATCAGTTTGGCAGGAACAAAAAACCCCTCAACCCTAATTTTCCCCAAAATTCCCCCCCAATGAGCCCTAATTTCCTCTTTCGAGCTCTCCTCTACCCCTGTGCCTCCTTCCTCCGCACCTACTCCCACTTTTCCCGTTCTCGTTCTCCTCTTTGTTTTCCCTAACTCCCTTCGATCCTTCCTCTTCGCCCCATGTTCCTATCCTGTAAAGCACTTCTCCGCGGGTTGCTTTGGTTTGGAGATCCCATTCCTCACTCACGAGCTCTTTCTTAGTCCAAGGAAGATCGCAAGAAGGAGCTGGTCGAAGGTTTGGACCAATCGCAGTTTATCACTATTTTGCCTTTCAAGCAGTTCCGAGTTTCTTCTATTTCCTTTCTTTTCAATCCTCTTTTCTTGCTGAATCGGGTAGGAATGGCATGCAGATTGATGGTGCCCCAAAAAGACAAGAGCTCACATATAATACCCTGGGTTTAGCAGTGGGACTAAGTTGGGCACACTCGATCCAGGTAGACATCAATGGAATCAGCGGACACGACACGAACCAGCGATTCAAACGAGCAGCTCTCGATCTAGATGGTAAATTAATTCATTTGTTAGATGCAAAACTTTATATTTATTAAATTCTGAATCAGGAGTGTTCGACATAGAATTTGATTTCATTGTGTTCATCGTGCTGAATTTATTTGTTGGAGTAAATTTATTCGGATTGAAATTCTCTCGATTTTTTGTTCGATAGTGGTTCCCATTGAATGGTTTTGTTTATTTTTTTCACCATCTTTTACTGTTATTCGATGTACACGTGTTGTTATCATGCAAAATTATTGCTGCCGTGTGTACACATGTTGTTACCATACAAAATTTTGTGAATTTATCACTTTTAGATTTACATGTGTCATGCATTAGACTTTGCATTTAAAAATTCTTACTGCCGTGGCAGTATTTAACAACACTTTCAGATCAATTTTTACCGGCATGAAACACGTCATCTTTTTTTAACTTACACGTAATATTTACTTGATTTATACCACTTGGGTTTCCTATATAGATGCCGCAGTTTCCATAACAGTATTTCCACAAAAAACAGCTCCAGTTTAAAGCAACTAAGAGAACGTAAAGGTCCTTCGTAAACGCTTTTCACTTTGTTTAATAATCACGATGTATACTCCTCTTTCTCAGATACGTCCAGCTCAAGAGATGGCTTACAAAATCAGAGTCCGTGTTGTCCGTCTGTGGACATTCGGCTCCGCAAGAACTCCAAGTCCCACTTCAAGTTGGGAAATGGTTATATGTGATGAATGGGTAAGTTATTTAAATTATTGACTTCCCCTATATTTTCTTACAGTGCACAAACTACTGCTACCAAAATCTTGCAGATGTGTAATTGCAGATTTTTGTGGAATTTTGCACTACTGATTTTTACAATATGCAGGGAAATCGAATGCAATGTTCAGTTAGGTCTCCATTTTGGCCTCGTCATAGAAGATACCTCATGGAAGGGGCTTGCTGCGTCATGGTCAATTTCACAGTCCTCAGAAATTTCGGGGATAATCGCTCGTGTGCTGCAGAATTTAAGATTGGATTCAATCCAATGACGTTTGTTAGGCAATGTGAAGACATATCCAATATGGATAAGTTTTTTGATTTTGCTCTCTTCGAGAGCATAGTTTCTGGCTCCTTAAATGAGACTATACTAATAGGTTAGTCTTCATAACTTAATCGTACGTTACTTATTCGTATTCGTATACAACAATATTTCTTTATTAAATCTGTTGGTACTGTTATTCCTTGCAGATTGTATAGGCGAGGTTATATCGGTCGGTGAATTAGAGGATACAATCCACAATGACCGTTCTGTTAGACGCATATCTATACAGTTGCGTGACAATAAGTAAGCTACCATTTTTCCTATGTCTATTAAATCGCAAATGTTAACTAATATCTATGGGTTAGTCACGACTTTTTCGTTTACCGTTGCAGTGATAATATCCTTGATTGCACACTATGGGATACCTTCGCAAACGATCTTTATGAATGTGTGTGCAATCACGACCGAGGACCATTAGTTATAATATGTCAGTTGTTCAAGATCCGCCGTTGGGGAAGTAAATATTGTTATTTCACTATTTCATATTCACTTTGCAGAAAAATAGAAATCGAACCACTATCGGTGCAACTAACTACTGTTATCTTCTATGTTGCAGACAAAAAAACAATTCGAAACGTCCAGTTTTCAAGCAAACTATTTCTGGATCAAAATTTCTTCCCCATTGTCCAATTCAAAGAACAGTAAGTTCCATACATTTTTCC
Organism: Gynandropsis gynandra; assembly: GCA_036759665.1. NCBI lineage: Eukaryota > Viridiplantae > Streptophyta > Magnoliopsida > Brassicales > Cleomaceae > Gynandropsis > Gynandropsis gynandra. The sequence goes on from CM071864.1 coordinate 509,837, forward strand.
CTTAGCACACAACGCTTGCATCATTTAATCCTCGAACCTATATCAGCTACTCCTACTGCATATTTACAACAACGACATCTGCATACGATCTCTATATATATATGCATAAATTCTACTGTTTATACTTCATTTCTATTGTCTGCAGTATTCCTGGTGGACTTCTCGATGTACCAAAATCAATATCGACCCTTGCTCCACGGCCTGATATGGGTGAAACCGTTGATTTCTGGCTGCCGTTCCCGCTGAAGACTGTTTTCGAAGTTATGCATCTGACAGAGGTACTTTTCCCTTGCCCAAATAGTTTCTACAGTTTGAGAAAAACAGAATTGTTGTTGAGCAGCCTTGTATTATGATGTTTCAGGCTATATCATGCACAATAATTGCAACGATCACTGAAGTTGTGTCTACAAATGGATGGTACTATTTAGGATGTAAATCCTGTTCAAAGAAAGTTAATGCGGTCGTAGATGAGAGTTCGGCCAACCTGTCTGTGAAGGAATATTTCTGCGATTCGTGCAAATCATCGACTGAAGTCCCCATACCAAAGTATCTACGCAGTTTCATTTCTTCTCCCTGCAAATGCGATTTATGTAACTACTACATTTGAACATCGATGTATAACTGACTGAATGTTCAATATTGCAGGTTTCGTGTTTTTGTCAAGGCCATGGATGATACTGGGGATGCATGCTTCGTCCTATTCGACAAAGAAGTTACCCAATTAGTTAACAAAACAGCAATCCAAATGCGTGATGAAATCGATCAGGTATCTTCATGCATTTGTAAAACATATCGCTTTCACATCAGTTTCTTTTAAAAAAACTGTTCCATTTCATGTACTAATTTGAAAGTTACTGCAGATTGATGATCCGACTATATGTCCAAACAAATTACTGAGCATGCAAGGTCGCCGTTGTCTTTTTAAGATTACGATCTCTCCATCTGCTGCGTCATCTCCAGCAACATCTTCACGCAGCTTTTTCAAAACTTTTTCTAACGTCATCAGAGTTAACAAATTAACTGAAAATGCTGAAATCATCGACCATGTGTCCACTAAGGTTTCCCACTTAATCTAATACTTGGTATTTCTACAAATTATACCATATAGCTTAGCTAATGAATTCCTCTTTACATACAGGCTGGAGTTGCTGTTGGACACTTGGGGGTAAGTATTTTTCACTCAGCAGATAACTATAAATCTGAGCAACTTTTTTTTTAGTGATGCAATTCATTCATTTTGTATTCCAGGGAATTCAGGGTTCTTCATCTCACAGTTCAATGGGATCTGTGGCTGATGTTGGTTCTTCTAGCCATTCATCGGGTAAACGTCACCTAGATGATGATAGCAGCCAGGCCACTCTACAATCTTCTACTCCAAAGGTAAAAGCGTACTCGACCGATGTTTCAAGCGAAGAAAAAACCGAATGAATATTAGTCAATGCAATATTTTCGTCGGCGTTTTCCCTCCGGCTATTATTCGACAAACATGAACAAATGATATACATAGTACTGCTGCTTTCCTAAGCTTGTGGTTGCAGTGATTACAGATGTGTCGTCATGTTTTTCCTTTCTGGTTGCACTTGACCGTAAAAACTCTCTTAAGTTACCCAAATTGGCTGTATTTTTTCCCCACTTTTTTTACGGAGCTACTTCATGGGTAACTTGGCTGTGATTTGTAAATAAAAAATAGCACTTTTTGAATGTATATATATGTGTACATGGATATATAAAATCTAATGATTTCCTTTAAATTACACTAAAAAAAAGATCTTCCATTGTTTTACCGTATGCATACCATATACGTATTTACTTATAATTGTAGATTTATTATTAAATATTATATTTGCATAACCATGTTTACGCAATATCATTTTCCGAGTAGTGTACCAATGCACCAGTAATGTACCAATGCACCAAGAAAACAAAATGAGCTTCACTATTTTTAAAATATCCACATAGTTTAAAAAACATATTTATATTCGCTGATTTTTTTCGCATCAAATTTATACTAACTGATTTTTTTCCATCCTTATGTCTACTTGTATGCTTACAGCGGATTCATTTACAAGGTAAATTTTATTCAACGTTCTTCACGGTATATTCGTTCCAATTTACCTTTTCTTTGATAATCGTTTACACGAATAAATAATGCAGTTTCTCCTGCCATTACTAACGGCCGCGCATCAGAATCGGTTGTGAAATACAGAACAAAAAGTCCAAGGATTGCCAAGCTATTACAGGATTCTAACAATGTATCATCTACATGTCAGCATCTTCAGAGTGTTGGTGACTATTCTTCACTCTATTCTTCACCTTCACTTTTTATATAAAACTATAAACATATAATTACTTCCATATTTTGTTAATTAGTTAAATTGACAAAATTTATTACACAGGATACAATGACATTGGTGATCCAACATATATTTGTAATCATTGCAATGCATCTATGTGGTATGATGAAAGACTTTGTAAAGAGAGAAATACAATCACGCTAAAATTTTCACTGTGTTGTGCAAAAGGAAAAATTTCACTACCCAAAATGCTTGAACCACCGAATTTCTTGAAAAATCTTCTGTTTAAGAAAACACACAGAACCTGCCATTTCAGACAACATATACGAGCATACAACATGATGTTTGCGTTTACATCAATGGGAGGTAAGATTGATGATTCTGTGAACAGAAGACCTGGACCATATATTTTCAAAATACATGGACAAAACTATCACCGTATCGGAAGTTTATTACCAGCACCAGGTGAGCAGACAAAATTTGCACAGCTTTACATACATGATACTGAACATGAAATTACCAACAGAATTCAAGCACTCAGGTATGTATATTTCCACATTTAGATATTTCTTTATTAATATTTATACAAAAGAGATCATTGATCATCTCAATTTTAAACCAGTTGCAGTGCAAATAGAAGATCAAATACACAATCAATATTAAAGACGGAGATTATTAATGGTCTTAAGAAAATGTTAGACGAGCACAACCCTTACGTCAAAATTTTCCGCGCTGCAAAGGACCGGATTCTTGCAGATGATGCAATTGATATTAAACTACGTTTAATTGCTTCCCGAAATGTTGATGAGCGTAATTACAATATCCCTACATCAACAGAAGTTGCGGCTCTACTGGTTGGCGATTTCGATGAATCATTACAACCTCGGGACATAATTTTACAGAAATTCAGCAGTGAATTCATTCGCATTACAGAACTTCATCCAGCATATTTACCACTGCAATACCCGTTGCTTTTTCCTTACGGAGAGGATGGTTACCACAAAGACTTGGAATTCATATCAACTATATCCACAGCAAACAAACCAAGGAAACAAGTGAGTTTACGCGAATTTATAGCATATCGCTTGCAAGAACGATCGACTGAGTCAACAGCTTTGCTATGTTCTGGCAGATTATTCCAACAATTTGTTGTCGATGGATTTTGTATGGTTGAAGCAGAACGAATTTCATATATCAGAAATAACCAAAGTACCCTTCGTTCTGAACAATATGATACCATTAAGTCTGCAATACAGTCAGGCCATAATGATGCATCTGCTATCGGGAATAGAATTATACTACCTTCTTCTTTCACTGGCAGTTCACGATATATGAAACAAAACTACTTAGACGCAATGACACTATGTCAAAAATTAGGTTATCCTGATTTATTTATAACTTTTACATGCAATCCTAAATGGCCTGAAGTCCAAAGATTTTTATACAAACGAAACCTTACTTCTGAAGATCGCCCTGATATTTTAACAAGAATATTCAAAATCAAACTAAACAATCTGATATTTGATATCAACCATAACAACGTTTTAGGAGCATCGTCAGCAGGTAACAAATGCATCATCTGAAAAAATCTTTTCTTACTAAAAAATGTATTATTTGACGTATACGATTTCTTACTTATGTTACTTTATCATTTACAGTTATTTACACGATCGAATTCCAAAAGAGAGGTCTTCCCCATGCCCACATACTTCTATTTCTACAAAGGTCATCGAAACTTCCAACTACAAAAGAAATCGACGCTACAATTTCAGCTGAAATACCTGACAGAAATACGAACCCATCACTTTATGATGCAGTGCAAGAGACAATGGTGCATGGTCCATGTGGTACAGCAAATAAAAACGCTCCATGTATGGAAAGAGGCAGATGCACCAAGCATTTCCCTAGAAAATTCAACGATTTAACATTTATAGATAATGAAGGATATTCTATTTATAAAAGGATAAATAATGACAGATTTGTGATGAAAGATGGTATAAAATTAGATAACCGTTATGTTGTACCATACAATAGTTATTTGTTACTAAAATACAGAGCACATATAAATGTCGAATGGTGCAACCAAACGAAAGCCATAAAGTATTTGTTTAAATATATAAACAAAGGTCCTGACAGAATAACTACAAGTTTGACAAGACCAAACCCTTCTAATGACATTCATGGCACCGATGAAATACGAAAATATTACAATTGCCGATATCTTTCCGGTTGTGAAGCGTGCTGGCGAATATTCAAATTTGATATACACCACAGAAGCATTCCTATCGAACGTTTGAGCTTTCATATTCCTGGAAAACAAAACATTGTCTTCCAAGAAGATGAACCATTAACAAGAATAACATCCAAACAAAATGTTACATGTACAATGTTGACAGAGTGGTTTAAATGCAATGCTATTGACATGGAAGCAAGAAAACTAACATATGCTGATTTCCCAACGCGTTATGTCTGGAATCAAGGGAAAAAAAATTGGACACCAAGACAACGAAGTTTTGCGTACGGCCGATTACATAATGTTACACCAAATGCAGGCGACGCATATTATTTAAGAATATTACTAAACAAGATTAAAGGCCCCACTTCGTTCGATGACTTAAAAACTGTTGGTGGGAAAACTTATCCGACATTTAAGGAAGCATGCCGAGCACTTGGACTTTTAGACGATGATAAAGAATACATATATGCTATAGAAGAAACAAGCAATTGGGCGTCGCCATCATACTTACGAACATTATTTGTAATATTCTTGACATCTGAATGCTTAGCATCTCCGCATGATGTATGGGCAACAATTTGGCATCACCTAGCAGATGATGTATTGTTCAAACGACGTCAACAATTACGTCTACCAGGTTAGTATATTAGATTCCATTTACTAACGCCATATATTATACAATATTGAACCAAAGTAACACATTTTT
>CM071864.1:515289-544525 GCA_036759665.1 Gynandropsis gynandra
AGTGGTATTGCATCGTTATTATTAGCCGGAGGTAGAACTGCACATTCGAGATTTGCAATTCCTATTGATGCAAACGAAAATTCTACTTGCAGTATAAAACTTGGTACAGATTTAGCAGAATTAATCAAACAAACAAAATTAATTATTTGGGACGAAGCCCCAATGATACATAAATACTGCTTTGAGGCATTAGATAGATCTATTAAAGATATAATGCATTCTGTCAATCCCCATTTCCGCAACCAACCATTCGGTGGCAAAACAGTTGTATTTGGAGGTGATTTCCGCCAAATTTTGCCCGTTGTAACAAAAGGCAGTAGACATGATATTGTCCGCGCCACAATAAATGCATCGTACATATGGAACTATTGTCGAGTGTTGAAACTTAGTAGGAATATGCGCCTATTAACGAATATGAACACAGAAGATATAAAATCAACGCAAGAATTTGCAGAATGGGTTCTGCAATTAGGAGATGGAAAACTGTCAGAACCAAATGATGGATGTTGTTTTATTGACATTCCACAAGAACTACTAATAACTGAAGGATCTAACCCGATACAATCTATAGCTAATCATGTATATGAAAATCTACAATACCAGTGGCATGATATAAAATATTTTCAAGAACGAGCCATATTATGCCCAACAAATGAACTGGTGGATGAAATCAACAATATAATTCTAAACATGATGCCCGGTAAGATCACCGAGTATTTAAGTTCGGATTGTATATGCCCTTTCGATGACAACGAAACAGACAACCAAGAATTATACAACGTTGAATTTCTTAATGCCATAAAATGTTCTGGAATTCCCAATCATTGTTTACAATTAAAGATTGGTATGCCCATCATGCTCTTGCGTAATATTGATCAAACATTAGGATTATGTAATGGAACAAGGCTTCAGATTACGCAACTAGGAACATACATTATAGAAGGGCAAATCATGACAGGAACAAATTCGGGTAACAAAGTGTTTATTCCAAGATTGCCATTAACGCCTACGAATACATCATTGCCATTTCGATTTAAACGAAAACAATTTCCAATTGTACCGTGTTTCGCAATGACAATAAACAAAAGTCAAGGGCAAAGTCTTAGCAAAGTCGGCCTCTATTTACCAAGCCCGGTATTTAGTCATGGTCAACTATATGTTGCAGTGTCAAGAGTGAAAGATAAAAAAGGTTTAAAAATACTCATACTTGATGACGAACATAACTACAGTACCAAAACCACGAATGTTGTATTCAAAGAAGTTTTCAATAGCATTTAATGTATGTGTAACAAATTCACTTTATTATATCTAATACAATATCATGTTTACCATCGACGTATCTTTCTTTTGTATTTAAAGTACTACATTCATATGCATTACATGTCTAAAATTCATATAGCCCGCGCGTAGCGCGGGTATAATCTAGTATCATATTTATTATTATATTAATGATAGTATGAAATTTTAATTTAATTATTGATAATATTAATTTTGGCGTATTCCAAATTTCAGTGTGCGTCGTCTTCCAGGAAACTTGGTTCGGCAAAACCTCCTGTCCCTCATTTTCCCCAAATCTTACCTCTTCCATGGATTAGGGTTTCTCATTTCCGACGACCTAATCCCAAATTCCAATCGGATTCTGTAAAATCTCATCTCCATGCCAATTACTCTACCCTCTTTTGATTTGACCTGAATAATCTGAGCTCGAATTTGGAATTGGGTTTCCCATGTCTAGCTCTCCTTGTTGTTCTTCTTCTTCTTCTCTCTTCTGGTACCGTCCTTCTCTTTCCGCTTCACGTTCAAAATTTAGGGTTCCTGGTCGAAGAACTGGTCTCGCTTCTGCTTCTACTCGTTCTTCCCCAATCTCTGTTTCCACCTCTAGGTCTACAAAGCATGTGAGTTTCTCGAACTTTCCAATTTTTTACCTCAATTTTATCGTCGTTGTATATTGTTTATTCAATTTACAACAATTTCTATAATCTGGAATTCTCTGGAGTTGCTTGGATTCTGAAAACAAGCACAATTTGTATCAGAACTTAAGTGTTTCTTCATTCATGGGGCTATTGTTTGGCTTAATCTTAGAATACAGTGGCATTGTGCTTGGATGCTGAGGAAATTTGTCAGAAAATCAAGGGGGTATTAGGGATTTAGAGATGTGAAATTGTGAGAATTTCAGGTGGAAAATGAGATTATCAAATTAAAAATACTGAATTTGTAAAGTGAGAGGTTTAATTTTTAGATGTGTTTTTGAAGTATGAGTCTTAATAAAGCATAATGTCTAACCATTCACTTATGCTTTGCAGATAAGAAATCGATCTATTGTGTTCGATATATTAAATCCCGGTGCTGTTTTCTGCAGAAATGGCAGATTTTATGCTTTAGAAATGAAGAGGTTGCACCCGAGAATTCCGAGCTTGAGGAGTTTATCCCAGAGGAATTAGTGAAGCCACCAGATCAAGATCATACTTGCACCACTAGAAGAAATTGGAAGCCAATTCTTCAAGAGGTAATAAATCCAATCCCTAGGCATTTCTATTTACATGTTTAGCGGTTAACGTTTGGGTAGTAGCGGTATGAAATTGAGCAAAATTTTGCAAAGAAATGACCCACTTGTTTCTCAAGAAGAGATGGAAAACACCGCGAGAAGTGTTATATGTTTAGCGGTGAACGTTTGGACAGTAGCGGTATGAAATTTGAGCATAATTTTGCAACGAAATGGCCCACTTGTTTCTCGAGAAGAGATGGAAAACATGCTCAATATCATTTGATTGTTATCACTGCGAGAATTTTCAAGTTTTTCGATCTTTAGTGTTATATGATAGATTCAGTGTTATATGTTTGGCGGTGAATGTTTGGGCAGTAGCGTTATGAAAGTGAGCTCAATTTTGCAAAGAAATAGCCCACTTGTTTCTCGAGAAGAGATAGATAACACTGCGAGAAGTTTCCAAGTTTTTCGATGTATATTCAGTGTTTATATGATAGATTCAAATTTTTGTAATTTTGTAATGTTGAAGATGAATTTTTATGGTTTCACATTGTTCATAGCTACATGTTGAGCAAGGCTTGTATTAATATTTGGAATCCAAAACATGATACTGTGTATTACAAGCACTAGGGCTGGCCATTTCGGGTTTCGGTTCGGATATAATGGGTACGGATTATTCGGGTTTTAAAGAAACAATAACCAAACAATAACTGAATTTAAATCGTATGTCAGGCTGCAGATGCTGTGTTGAAGGCCATTGGTAGTCGTTGGACAGTTCCATGGACCGCAGAGACGATTGCACAGGTCAGTAGCTATCGTATTCTTACACGAATGCTTCTGTATTACTACATCGAAATCAAAACTTTTACGTGACCATTATCCATACACGACTTTGTAGGATCATTTATCTAGGTATAGATATAGATGTATAGGATCGTTGCGTGAATGGCTTATCGCCATTTTAAGAACTGGTTTTCGTTCGAGTAGAGACCTGTTGATGATAAAACCCTAAATACTGATTCAGAACCCGTCGATTATAAACATAAACAAGATTCATGCTTTCAAAAGGAGATACCTTTGAATCTTTCTGAATCATTTTCGTCAAGTAGAGACCCGTCGATGATAAAACCCTAAATACTGATTCAGAACCCGTCGATTATAAACATAAACAAGATTCATGCTTTCAAAAGGAGAGACCTTTGAATCTTTCTGAATCAAATAAATAGATATAGAATTTCGAATATCGAATAATTTCAGTTTTTTATTACTATTTCAGGTAATGCTTCTTTGGGTAGCTGCATTTTGGTTTATAGGATCATGGATGATTCCATTTGCAGCCCATTTATCAGGTTTCCATAAAGATTCATTAACATTTAGAGGGCAAGCTTTATTGAGTCTTATAACCGATGTTACCGAGGGTTTAGCCGGAATCGCAATTCTCCACCGCTGTCTTTCCCCGTTCCATCCTCTCCCGCGCGGTTGGTTTCAATTCACTCTCAAAGGAAATTGGCAATTCGACGTTATCTTAGGTTGTCTTATGTTCCCTCTCGTCAATCGTATCTCCCAATTCAATATCAATCTCTTACCCCTCCCGGGTCAATCCAATCCCGTGATGTTATCAAGCGTCGAACAATCTATAATGGCTCGAGATCCCGTGGCCATGGCGTTGTACGCAGTCGTGGTCGCGATTTGTGCACCCGTTTGGGAAGAGATAGTGTTTAGAGGGTTTCTATTACCATCATTGACTAAGTACATGCCTGTTTGGTGTGCCATTCTGGTAAGTGCGTTTGCGTTTGGATTAGCGCATTTCAACGTTCAGCGATTGCTACCGCTGGTGTTTCTTGGGGTAGTGATGGGTTTGATTTTCGCTCGGTCAAGGAATTTGTTACCGTCTATGCTTTTACACAGCTTGTGGAATGGCTTTGTGTTCATGGAGTTGATGAGGTAAAAAGTAAAAAAAGTAAAAGTAAAATTATGGTTTTTTATTTATTTTTATATTTTTCTCTTTCAGACTCATCAGTCTTTTTAGCTTAAGACTCTTTAGTTTTTTTTTAATTGATCTGTCATTGTTTTAGTTTCAAATGAAATAGACGATTAAATTGTAACAATTAAGAAAAAAAGTAAAGATGTAAAAGTATATATATAAATATATGTTATTTTTAGGGAAAGTCTTTATTTTTGCATTTGTAAAATTCTGTATTTTCAGTTATAAATAAATCCCTCTCTGTGAAATTTTCTACAAAGCTGATATTTTCAAATGAAATAGACAATTAAATTGTAACTATTAAAGACCCGACTGGTGGAATCGCAGCCAAACGCAAACGTGATGACTGCGTTTTCTGGCGATTCCGTGCGACATTAAAATCGATTGGTGGAGTCGCAGTCGTCCGTAAATACCGCGAAACGCGAAATTTAAAAATCTAGAATTATGTTGCGTTACGTTTGTGTTTTGGTGCGTTTTGAATAAAATTACCAAAATACTCTCGTATCTTTCTTTTATCCATTCTCTCTTTTTATTATAATTTATATTAATCATAAATATATATATATATATTGTATATTTAAATATTTTTTAATTTTTAAATTTATTTCAAATATTAAAAATTATAATTAAAAATACACTAAAAAATTTTAAATAAATTTTTTTCTTAATAATTGTATATTTTGGTAATTTTGTTCAAAACCCAATCGCAACAATTTTTTACTAGTCGCAGTCGTCCGCAAACACAGCGATTCCACTATTCAGACAAAATGAAACAAAACGCCGCTAATCACTAACAGAAACGCTGTCAAACGCAAGCACAAAGGCTACGTCTCCATCAGTTAAACCCTAATAAAAAAATAAAGATGTAAAAGTATATATATTATAAATATATATTATTTTAAGGAAAGTCTATATTTTTACATTTTGTAAAATTCTAATTTTTTAAGTTATAATTATAAATAAATCCCCTCTCTGACATTTTTTACAAAGTTGATATTTTTAAATGAATTTTAACAATTAAATTAAATTATTGTTAAATATAAAATCGTAAAAGACCGAGAGCCCCATTAAATTAAATTATTGTTATATGCAAAAACATAAATTATAATAACGGGAAATAAGCCTCATAGGGCCGAGGATTAGGGCTGGGCAAATTATTCGAAGTATTCGTATCCGATTCGTATTCGACTCGTATTCGAACCGAAAATTCAAATATCCGTTGATACAAATACAAATACAAATATTAGAAATCAGATATTCGACAAATACAAATACAAATACAAATAGTAGACTCAATTATCCGAACTATTCGTATCCGTAAGTACTAAATTGAAAATTTAGTTAATATATAGATACATATATAACAAAACTGATTTTAATGATCAAATTGGAAATAAAAAACATTATTAATCTTATTTAAATATTTATTATATAAATATATATAGCCAAATATGTAATATATTTATAATGGAAAGACTAAAATATCAAATATTTTAAAATAACTAATATTGTTGAATATTTAATTTATACTCAGGATTGGTTCTAATCCAAATAGATTGGATAATATTATAGAGACGTTACAATATATAGGAAAAAAATACAGAACTCACTAAATATATAACTTTTTGTGAATTTTATTTTAGTGTGTAATCTAACAATTTGTTTCATTATTTTAGGTGAATTTACGATATTCGTAGAATCATCCACAAAACTAAATTTAAATGATTGGTATGGAGATGAATGTGAAGATTTGGTGTTTTGTTTTATTTATATTATGTATATTTGCATCTTTGTGCGATTTAAATTTTAGATTATATTTGATGATTATTGGTTTTTTTATTAAAATGTTTTTATATATTTTGTATACAGTAAAAAAAAAATCTAGGTTCAGATACGAATATCCGTATATCCGACGGATATCCGTATATTCGACAAATATTCGTATTTACAAATATCCAGATTTACAAATACAAATACAAATACTAAATTTAGATATTCGCCGAATACAAATACAAATACAAATAGTCCGATATTCGCAACTATCCGTTATTTGCCCAGCCCTACCGAGGATGGTGGTCCATGTATTGCATTTTTGTCATGCGTAACATCCTAATTTTTTAAAAAATATTAAAAGTTTAAATAATTAATATAAATATTTATAATTTAAAAATAATATATTTTGTAAAAAAATATTATACCACAATGGAATAAATTTTTAAATTGGTCACTGGATAACCGAATTCTTAAATATATGTAGCATTTATCTTAGGGTCTCATAAAATCCAATGGCTATTTATTTTGGATTTCCCATATTACAGAAATACTGATGTGGAATTCTATTGGTGAAAATCTGAGTTAGAGAATATTTTAATTTAAATTACAATAAACTACCAATTGATGTAAATATAAATGATTTCAGTTCTATTTTTAATTATTTCATAATAATATTATATTGCAACTCGTGGACCAAATCATGTGCTTTTGATTAGAAAAATGGTTAAATAAATGGCCACCTACCACTGTGTGATATATGTCAAATCCATTGTGACGTATTACAAAATATGAATATGATTATGTAAAAAAAGTAAAGAGTTTGTTAAATAACGAATATTTGATTTTTTATAATATAATTATAATTTATAATTTATTTAACAAGTACTATGGAAATTTGATTTGACATGATCTTGATAAGCCAATAACAAGACCATTAAGGACCAATAACAGTAACTTTTTTTGACTAATACAAATAATAAATATTTGAATTTTATGATATTTTTTTAATTAGATTGATTAAATTTTCAATTTTATTTATTTATATTTGTATAAAATTTAGATATCTAACTGGATATTTTTTATTTTAAAAATTTTAATTTAAATATTTTGTACAACGTTATTTATGATCATCTCATATCAATATTTTTATAATATATAAATTATTAAAATTTTAATTTTTTGTACAACGTTATTTATGATCATCTCATATCAATATTTTTATAATATATAAATTATTAAAATTTTATATGAAATCATTATTTATTGATTTGTCCGTCAATATTATTTGTCCATGTGCCATATTTTTTTTAAAATTTCATATCTTTTTAAAATATATTTAAATGTATTTTAAATATAAAATATAATTTTTTATTTATCTAGAGAAACAAAATTGAACAAAATATATGAAATTCTCACTCATAAGATTTATTTATATTTCATATCTTTTAAAATATATTAAAAAGTAATTAAATATCAAATGTAATATTTTGTATTTATCTAGAGAAACAAAATTGAACAAAATATATGAATTCTCGTTCATATGATTTATTTAATATGTGTATAATTAGAAAAAAAAGCATATAGTAAAAAATTTACAAAAAGATGAAAGATTAATAAATCATAGTTATATTAAAATAAATATGTAAAATAGAATGATGTAGTATTAAAGAAGACTTAATTGAAAAATTTATCTTAATATTATTTTAAAATTGTAATAATCTATTATTATTATTATTATTTAGAAATATTTTTTATGTTCTTTAATAGGGTTAGTTGGTGCATAAGAACAAGTTTCACTAACTAAATAATCAACACTTCAACTAACAATTAGGAAATTCTTGGAATTGCGTGAAAATGACGAAAATTAGTATATTTGTGTGTGTGTATATATATATATATTTGTATTTAGTTTATTTGTAATCAAGAAACGACAAATAGGGATGGAATAAATGATACCATATTTAAACCAAAACTTTTCATATCTTTGGTGGATTATTAGGTGTCATTAGGTGTATATTCTTTATTCTCATAGTGTATATGGTCCTTGCTTGCTTCGACAGTAAATATATTTATTAAAAGTTTAATTACCGATAATAATATTAAAATTGTCCTTTTTTTATGATTAGCGTACTCTTATTCAGTCCAAAAATATTAAGACACTGAGTTTCTATTTTTCTTTATATATATACACACATAAACATTGTAAAGATTTATTTAATTCATATAAAAATTGATGAATTTATATATCTAAAAATTTTTGTAATGCAATATTTTAAGGATGTATTAAATTTGTTTTGACTATTCGGATTATTGAGAATTTAAAGGAGAAGAAAGATGGCTCGAGTAATTTCAAATTCAAAAAGAAAAAAGATTTAGAATAAAAGGGTAATCAAACTGAAAAATAGACGCAAAAAAAGAAAATGAATGAGGTTAAATAATATGAATTTGTTTCTGATTTCACGAGAAGTTTACGTGTGTTAACATACTATAAAAAGGAGTTGACACATCTAGTTTTAGATATCGAATTAGTACTGCAACAAGTGAAAGTTGATCTGTGCAATTATATTTAGAGAGATACTGGATGTAAATGAGATAAATAATAAGTTGTTTATTTAAATCTAATTCATGGAGTTTTCTGCGGAAATTTTGAGTACATTATAATGAAAAATAAATGTATTTAAAAGATTAACTCCTAAATAAAAACTGATATTATTTCAAATATTTGTATCTTTCAATTTTTATTATTTATTAATGTTGTATCTCTATTGTTTTTGAGTTTGTATGGTTTTTATTCTAAATTTTACTATATGTTTATTTTTTTAATGTAAAATTAATGTGACAAGATTATGAAAAATAGTTTTTTTTTTCAAATTTATACGTTTGGAAAAACAGTATTTTTCCAATTTTATTCGTGTGAATTTTTTTTATTCAAAAGATGTTGACTGGATAAATAGTGACACTACATTTGACCTTAAGTGTCCACCTACTACTCCATGATTAATAATACCAAAGAAGAAAACAACACTCACTTAGACAACTAAAGCCAAAAAGCATAGATAAAATATATAAAATATTTTCTAAGAATATTCAATTATTTATATATATTTATATAGATATTAAATTTAATTAATATATATTTCATCTTATAACTTTTTATGTTACACACGTAATTCACTAGATCTTATCATAAATATATACGTTTCTATTGAAAATTATCATAATTAATTTTAATTTTATGACCTATTTTAAAATAATGTATAAATTATATAAAATCATATATTTGTAATAAAACTGTGTATATTTAAGATATTATACAAGTCAATTTAAATTAGATTAGCTATTATAATTTTTTTCACAAATAAATATTATAAATCGAAAAAAGAAGAAAAATATTATCCATTTGTCTTTTACAGTGGTAAAAAAAACATGGATAAGTAATTATTACAGCCGCCTACATTGAAAAGTATCCACTAAAATCATCACTATTGCACTAAAAAAAATACTTTACACCAACCCAAAATGGATAAAAATATATAAAAATAAAATAAAAATAAATAACCCAACCAAGACTCCAATAATAATAATAATAATAATAATAATAATAATAATAATAATAATAATAATAATATCAATAATTGGAAATTTTCAAAACCCCTATATAAACCCCTCACCACCTTCACAACTCTTAACACTTTCTCTTACTAATTAGGGTTTCTTCATTACCAACAAATGGAATACCAAATAAAATTATTCTTCATCTCATTAATCTTCCTTATTATATCACAAAATGTGTTATCCGTTAGAAAACAATTTAATCATCCAAAACCATGCAAACGATTCGTCCTTTACTACCACGACATAATGTTCGGAGTAGACGATATCGAAAATGCCACGTCAGCAGCCGTCACTAATCCCCCGGGACTTGGGAATTTCAAATTCGGTAAACTAGTTATCTTTGATGACCCTATCACCTTAGACCGCAACTACAAGTCTGAGGCTGTGGCTCGAGCACAAGGCTTTTATTTCTACGACATGAAGAACGATTACAACGCATGGTTCGCCTACACATTAGTGTTCAATTCGACACAATACAAAGGTATCAATATGTAAATATTGTATTTCATTTATTATAATAAATTATCTCACATCGATTAGGACATAAACTTTAGATTCCCTAAACTCTCGAACTAATTTTCATGATTAGCCAAAACAATACAATATTTGTCATATTGAGTTATATATAAATTTTCTTGTGATAATTTGAGAGGTAAAAAGATAATTTTCATCTATATTAAAGTTATCACGAATAGGATAATTTATTTTAATCCGATTAATATAATATATTTCATTTTCGTATATATAAATTTTCACCTATACAGTTCAACGGGTAAAAGATGTACAAAATACAATTTTTATCCACATCCAAATCATCATGAATAAGGTATTTTACCATTAATAAGATAAGTATAATATATTTCATTGGAATAGTTAAACTAATAAAATGGATATACAAAAGTATATTTTCTATCAATATTCGATTTATTATAGAGTTCAAGATTAATCCGACAAATATAATGTATTTTATTATAATATATATAAAATTTATCGGAATAGTCCATCCGATAAAAGGGTTATCATACAAAATTATCAAACGTTTTTTAATTATTATGAGTAGGGTTGAAAGATTTTGACATAATATCCCACAAGTTCAATAACAATAACGACGATGACGATAATAATAGTATAATTACGTAAATACCCTTAGGTACATTGAACGTAATGGGAGCCGATTTGATGATGGAGAAGACAAGAGACTTATCGGTCGTGGGAGGAACCGGAGACTTCTTCATGTCTCGTGGTATTGCTACCTTTGAAACCGATACCTTCGAAGGTGCTAAGTATTTTAGGGTCAAGATGGATATTAAGCTTTATGAATGTTATTAATTTTTTTTTCTTTAGATCGAAAAGATAATTAAAAATGAATATCATATAATGTATTTTTATCTTTCGATATCTATATTTCTATCTTATTTTGAGTCTTTTGTAACATTTTCAATATCGATCTTTCGAATTTATGTTGGATAAAAGAATTGTAATGCTAAATGGGATGTAATTGATCCAAATGTAAGATTTAACTATATATTTTGAAATGATGAGTTTTTAGATATTAAACTTTATGAATGTTATTAATTTTTATTAAAAAATTATATTCATTTATTTAGATCGAAAAATAATCAAAACGAATCTTGTTAATGTGTTTTTTCCTTTTAATATCGAATTCTCGATTTTATTATTGAGTTTTATGCAATATTTTCAATATCGATCTATCGAGTTTATGTTGGATAAAATGTTTGCAATGGAAATGTAACTGGTCCAAAAAATTTTCAGATTTAATAATATATATACATGAAATAATGAGTTTTTTGGATTTATAAGTTAGTTTGTTTTTATGCATTATAGTACATAAATTTTATTCTTTTCAAGATATAAAATGAATTTAAAAATTTATTATTGCTTTGGAAAGAACATGTCAAAGCCGTAATTTTTATATAATTTCATTTATGTTTTTGGGACAAATAATGATAATACTTTTTTTTTATTTGATTTTATTTAGGAGCGAAAGTACCAATTTAAGATCCGTAAACCGGTTTATGAACTCATTTAACCGGTTTACAATTAAATTTCCTGGATCTTAAACCGGTTTAGTAACATTAAACCCGTCTCCAGATAACCGATATTTAAAGCTGTTTACTCAGAGTCTTACTCCGGCGAAGAAGAAGACATCTCCGCCGCAACTGAAACCAAATCCGGAGCTGCTCCTCCACTCTTGTACTGTTGAACTACCAGAACCGACGCCGGAGTTTTAGATTCCGGCGATATCAACAAACTTCCGACGGGTCCTAATTCTGGGCACTCAATCTTTTCCCTTAACGCCACCGCTATTTCTCCCTCCGGCATCCGACCAACCAAGAAAAGATTGCTCCGCCGCATTTCTTCAACCGCCGACATGACATCAGCGGCTGCGTTTTCAACATATTTCTCTTCGAACTTAATCGATTCATCCACTAAAGCTCTCTTCTTGATCTCCGACAACACTTCACCGTCCGATTTAAAGCTCGGGACAGTGGCATTGTCGGATTTTACATCGACGGTGACAATCTCCCCGACTTTTTCCGGCGAAACGAAGAATCCGATCACCGTCAGAACAATACCAGGATGCTCCGCCATGCGTAAGCCATACGCAAGAGCTTCACGATCATCATTACCGCCGAAGAACAATACAACGATCGAATACGAAACGTCTTCGGCCGAGACGTGAGTCGAGCCACCGAGGCCACGGTCGACAAAGATTCCGACCGAACACGGAGCGGTCTGTAAAACCTTACGGTTAACCAATCCGTAATCGTTTCGAGTCGTCTCGAGTGACCCGTCAAGTCGTTGATGTTTATGGAACGGAAGAATTATAATCGCGGTGCGTTTTCGAGCCGCGGTTGTACAAATATCTTCATGAATGTTATTCAAAGACGAAATCGCCGTCATTGGTCGAACCGTCACTTGACTTAATTGTTGAAACGCTTGAAACGCTACCACGACTTGATCGGTATTAGACGATCCAAAACTTTTCCGATTCCAAAACGGCAATCCGTTCTTTCGTACTTTATTAACCATTAAAATCGCTGAAGATCGCTCCGAAAATTCCCGTAAATGCAATGCATATACACATAAATGCCCACCTTTTTCAACGCCTCTCGAGGCCTCGAGGAGATTAATCATCGACGGGATATTTCTAGTGCCGTGGAAGCACGAGAGAACTCGAAGTTCCGTATTAGGGTTTTGTCGTTCGATTGTTCTTTGCTTATAATCATCCGGTTTTTTCGATCTTCTTGCCGGTTTATACACAGCCATAACAATCGGTGTCGTAATGAACGTCGTGAATAGAGCCATCAAAACCATAATAGCAAACGTCTGATCGTTAAGAACCTGCGGAAAACCAACGACGATCATACCCGTTAGACATAACGGAAAAAACGTTATGAAGGATATGAGTAGCAAAATACCCGAAAAACCAACGACGATCAAACCCGTTAGACATAACGGAAAAAATGTTATGAAGGATATGAATAGGCAAAATACCCGAAAAACCCGTCCTGACCCGAAACCCATCTCGTATTTTCAAGTAATAGAATTATCAAACTCGTAGGTTCATGTTCAGGTTCGGGTTTTTTTTTTTCACAAATGGGTACCTACGAGTATCCGAGTATACATATCAATTTACAAACATACCTTTAATTTTTATGATAATTACGAAAATACCATTATTGTTACACTTGGTATAGATCCGGTACCCGAAAACTATAGGATACCTAAATTCGAAACCGAATCAATATTTACTTTAATATTAAAAAAAATCGGATTCAGACACTCGTCGTACCAATTTTTCGATTATCCAAAGATCAAGGCATCCATATGTTACGGATTCGAGTTCGAGTAAGAAAAACATACACCTAAATCCTAAAATTCCCAGGTACCGGACCCGTGCCCACCCCTAAATAACAAATCGACGGAATCATAGATGTTAATTATAGAAGAAAAGATAGAAATTTTTTACCTTTCGATCCCTCCCGATGTTGAGGACGATGAGTTCAACCAATCCTTTAGTGTTCATCAAGAACCCTAATGCGATAGCTTCGCGGGTAGGTACCTTAAGGGCGAGAGAAACGCCAACCGTACCGACAATCTTTCCGAAACAAGCGGTGAAAATAACCAAAATTAGTAATCCCCACGATTGAAGGCCTTGAATCGTGGCGACGTTCGTTTTCAGACCACTTGCAACGAAATACAACGGTAAGAATAAACCGGAGACGAGATCTTCGACTTTCTCGACGAGAGCACCCGCGAAAGGTCCTTCCTTTGGGATCAAAACGCCAACGACAAATGCACCAAACATAGCGTGGATTCCAATAGCATCGGTAATGAATCCGCAAGCGAGAACAACGGTAAGAGCGAGACAAATATAAGTTTCGTTAATTGGTTCGCCCTCGTTACATCTTTGTCCGATCCATTTGAAAAGTGGGGGAATAACGATAATGGCTAAGACGACAAAGGCGAAGCCACCGAGGAAAACCCAAAGAGAGACGAACGTGGAAGTGTTAGAACCCGAAAGAGCAATGGCAAGAGCGAGGAGAATCCACGCGGCTACGTCATTGACAGCAGCTGCGGACATAGCCAATCGTCCGATATCCGTTGTTAAAAGCTTAAGTTCAGCTAAAATACGAGCCAAGACAGGGAATGCGGTAATGGAAAGTGCGACGCCCATGAAAACAAGAAAGGCGGAACCGTCAACGCCTTTAGAGATTGTTGCTTTGAGTACAAAGGATGATCCAATGCCCATTGCAAATGGAAGAGAGATTCCTGCCATGGCTATACCGAGCGCCTTTTTTCCCGTTCGTCGAAGGGAATTTGTATCGATCTCGAGCCCCGCAAGAAACAGAAAGAAGAGAATTCCAAAGTTGGCTAATGTCTCGAGTACGGTTAGACTTTTGGGTGGGAAAATTGCGTTAAGATACTTCTCGGATCGGCCAAGAAGAGACGGTCCGAGCATGATTCCGCCCTGAGAATCAACCAAAGAAATTAGGGTTTCTTTCTAATACTTCAACAATCAATGAATCAAATGGTGAGAAATTAGGGTTCTTTCTACTTCAACAATCTCAATCAAATGGTGAGAAATTAGGGTTCTTTCTACTTCAACAATCAAATTAGGGTTCTTTCTACTCAACAATCAAATTAGGGTTCTTTCTACTTCAACAATCAATGAATCAAATGGTGAGAAATTAGGGTTCTTTCTACTTCAACAATCAAATTAGGGTTCTTTCTACTTCAACCATCAATCAATCAAATGGTGAGAGTCAAATTGAAAACTTACAATGACTTCAGCGATTACACGAGGCTGATGAAGAGGTCTTAATACATACGCGAGGGATCGAGTAAGAACAACGACGATAATAATCTGTAAAATTGCAAGTGGTAATGCAAAATCTATTGGATTATCTCCTTGAAATATCCCATTTGATGTTGCCTTCATTGAAGTATGTCCAGCTGATGAAGAATTCAATGCCATCTTACATAAACCCTAATTCCTTCCTCTGTATATCAAAGATGAGAAAAAAAGTTTTCAAATTTAGGAATTTCACATTGAAAAACCAATTTAATTTATAAAGGGTATCAAAAAAATCATTCATTTGTTTCACAGAAACAGTATTCAATCTTATGTATGTTTAGCTGATGAACAATTCAATGCCATCTTACATAAACCCTAATTCCTTCCTGGCTATGAAATATGAGAAAAGTTTTCAAATTTTAGGAATTTCACATTAAAAAACGAATTTAATTTATAAAGGGTGTAAAAAAAAGTCATTTCTTTGTTTCACAGAAACAGTATTCAATCTTATGTATGTTCATATCAATCAGATCCTCTCACAGATCAAGCTTTTACAATCATTTTCCGGGAAAATTTACAGTACCCATCAATGAGAGAAAGAGAAAGTAAGAGATCATTAGGAACAAATCATAAGATTATTCTAAGAATTTATAATCCTTGTTCTAAAGATGGTAGAACAATGGATGAATTTTCTTTCATAGAAAACAGGATTCAATCCAAATCAGAATCTTTATGCATGTTCATATCAGTCAGATTCTCTAACAGACAAATCATTTTCCGGGAAAATTTACAGTACCCATCATACAAAGAGATAGAAAGTAAGAGATCATTGAATATTCAACGACGATTTCATATAATACAAACTATACATACACATATATGAACAAAAACACACATGCATACGTACAAATCATTCCACACAGAAATTACACCCAGGAACCAAAAGGAATCACCGCCATTGTTGAACATTTACATAGAACAAGCGAAATTACCGAAGAAATCGAACGTTCTGATTCGAAAAACCCACAAGAGATCGAAGCTTTTCCCAAAATGGGTTCTTCCCAAGAAATTGACCCAGATTAAAAAGTCGTCGGATTAATAGAAAAAAAAAGTTTTTTTTCTTACAGATTGTGGAAGAATACGATGAACGAGACCAAATTCCACTCGACGATGGCGACAATACGAGAGAGATAGAGAGAGAGAGAGAGAGAGAGAGAGATTTGATTCATTCATTCATTGGGTCTCTCTCTGTTAAGATTCTGTTTCAAGTTCTGTTTTTGCTTTGAATTTCATACTAATTACTCAATTAAGTTTCCTTAATTACTATTTAATTATTTTGTTTTCCTTGTATTTTTTCCAATTTTGCCATTCTGTTGTATTTTTTCTTTTTAAAGATTGAAAAGTCAATTTTGGCTCCTTATAATTCCAAATTTAATCTTTAAAATCGGTTAATACGTAGCAAACTTTTAAATTTCAATTTGTAATTCTCACGTATATTACAATTTTTAAAAACAAAAGAGAAAAATATTAAAATTTGTCTTTTCTTTTATTTCAGTATAATATTATTTAAATGTGTCTTTATCAAAGAGGGAGAAACTATAGAAAAGGCGCAGAGGAATCTTAGTGTTAAATATATTAAAAATAAAATATTATATTACGTGCTACTAAAAAATAAAGTATGTTATATTATTGGCTAACTAATATAAAATTAACTATAATATCTAAAAAAAGGGGTCTGTTGTATCTTACTATAAAAAAGTTATTTGTTTTAATTATCCCACTTTCTTAGCATATAATCCACGTAAATATCGGTTATATTTAATAATATATATATATATATACCGGTTTATGTATATATTTAGCGATATTGTTTTGAAAAGATAAAAGATTATTGGAACTATTAGTTTAACAATTTTTTGGTAATTATCTTATTTTTTAAAAAACGTAAGAAAAATAGAAAGAGATGACTCATATTGCATATCTTTAGAATCACTTGTGAGAATATAATTCCCCTTATTTATTTATATTCCATTACAATTATGTAAATATGTAAAAATTTTCCATATATATATTTCTAAAAAATGTAGAATACTTAAGTTTTTGTAATACTTTCTCAAATAAGATAATTATTCTCTAAATTTCATATAAATAAATTAATACTTTTTGGACATCCCAAATCTTGTGAGTCCATTCAAACCATATGGGCTTTAGAAAATTTAACATAAAAGCCCAATGGGCCTAAAAGTATAATTATATTAAACATTTTCCGCCGTAAATAAATATATAATTTATTTCCACATTAAAAAAATAATATTATTAATACTTATCGAAAGACAAATCGAGAACAGCAAGTTACGGTGCTGTCGGAATATCACAGCCATCCCTATATTGCACGTGTTATGTTTCACCTTTCAACACATATATATTATATTATATAAATATATATATATATATGCCAAAAAAATCACAATAAATATTTTAAATTAATATAATTAGAATTAGAATCAGAAGAACCAGACCTGAATTTGACCACTTGTTTAATAGATTCGTCTTTAAAATACAGTAAATTATGTTCAATGTTTATTAATTTATCTTTTAAATCATCTTTAATACATTTTAAAACGAAAATTTCAAATTATAATTTAATCCGGTTTATTTAAAATGTATGTACGTATATAAATTAATGCATCTAGAAATTTATACAGATGACGATTTTTACGATGCCAAAAAAATGATTTATTATTTTATTTACAACCACATTTTATGGTGGGTGACGTAATAAAAGTGACAGGCGAGTGACTGAAGCAATTTCTCTTGTTTGCAGCCATTGAAGACCCTCCCAAAGTAGAAGACTTTACATCAAGAATCCAAGGTTCATACTTTACACTATTCACTCAAAAAATACATGAAAAAAAATAAAAAATAAAAAATAAAAACATGAGAGGGACAAAGTATCATGATTACAGATTTATATATATATAAAAAAATAAAAAAATAAAAGTGTGAAAATGAAAAGAGGAGGAGAAGAGAGGGAAAAAGGGGAGAGATTGGTGGAAAAGTTGAGAAGAAGAAGAGGTCATAATTATAGAGAAATTGGGCGACCTTTCACTCCGGCGCACATTAGCATCTTCCCTAAACATTCCCCCGTTTCCTCTAGAAAGCTTGCTGCTGCTCTCTGGGAGTTCCACCACTATCTTCCTCCTGCTAAAATGCA
The DNA here is from genome assembly GCA_036759665.1 of Gynandropsis gynandra. Classification (NCBI taxonomy): domain Eukaryota; kingdom Viridiplantae; phylum Streptophyta; class Magnoliopsida; order Brassicales; family Cleomaceae; genus Gynandropsis; species Gynandropsis gynandra. The sequence continues at coordinate 533,684 of CM071864.1, forward strand.
CCGAGGTGTACACGGTACCACTGGTACTAGTAGCCGCCGTCAACGCCATGGCCATGGCAAGGCTGTTCTTAGGGACGCCGGTCTTGACGTCTCTCGCTTTCTACCTGATGCATCTCCTGATAATCAGGTTTATCTCTTTCTATCTATATATATATATATATGTATATGTATATGTATATGTATATGTGTATGTGTATGTGTGTATGTGTGTATGTATGTATGTTGATTTGTGGTGAAGGTTTTACCTTTTTCTGGATTTTGGAGACATGGGTCATGGATGAAACTGGTGATTTTGCCCTAAATTGCTCTGTTTTTGGTTTTATTAGATATGGAAATGATTTGATTTAGGTTAAAATTGATAATAGATTGATATTGTTATTGGTTCATTAGCTTTGAGGGGTTGATTTAGAATCTGGGTATCATTAAAGTTTGAATTTTGTTACATAAATCATGATTAACTGATGATTTAGTTCATGCAGAAGTTAATTATTTTAGGGTTTAGTTGTTGAATGTCATGATTTGCATTGATTGCTATGTTTTTGGTTTATTAGCTTTTAAGTAACAAATTCAAGATCTTGGTGTAATTCCTAGTTGAGTGTGTAGTTAATCGAATTCTTAAACCGAATAAGTTCGTAGTTAACCGAATTCTTAAACCGAATAAGTTTGTAGTTATTCGATTTCTAAAACGATTAAATTCGTAGTTATTCGATTCCTTAAACGGAGTAAATTCGTAGTTATTCGAATTCTTAAACCGAGTAAGTTTAGGGTTACTCGAATTCGTAAACCGAGTAAGTTTAGGGTTATTCTAACTCTTAAACCGAGTAAGTTTATAGTTATTCGAATTCTTAAACCGAATAAGTTCATGGGTATTCGAATTCTTAAACCGAGTAAGTTCATGGTTATTCGATTTCGTAAATCGAGTAAGTTTATAGTTATTCGAATTCTTAAACCGAATAAGTTCATGGTTATTCGAATTCTTAAACCGAGTATTTTTGAGTTATTCGAATTCGTAAACCGAGTAAGTTTAGGGTTACTCGAATTCTTAAACCGAGTAAGTTTGTAGTTATTCTAATTCTTAAACCGAGTATGTTCGTAGTTACTCTTCTTAAACCGAATAATTAATATTATCATAACGATCCTAGATGTAAGTTTCAACGAAAATGCAATCTCGAGAGAAATTTTGGTATTATATCGTGACGTTTCTTTAATGAGATTATATCGATAGACGAGATTAATTAGGGTTTTTTTAGTATCATTTTCGTCAATGATAACATTTTCACGAGTGTAAATTTCCCGTGTCCCAGCCCGAGAGCGCGGGAAGTCTAAGGCGACATATAGCTCAAACTCTAATGAAGCATCATCAATTAGTTGAAAGAAATAACCAAGCTTTGCAACCGTTATCTCCCGCTAGTTACGATAGTTCCCTCGAGGTAATACCCGTCTTCATATCGACGTAATGTATATATATGTATGTATGTACGGTCTAGACGGTCGTTTAGACATAGTGTGTATATATGTATGTATGTATTGTAGGTTGTACGGTCTAGACGGTCGTTTAGACCTAATGTATATATATATATATATATGTATGCGTTGTAGGTTGTACGGTCTAGACGTTCGTTTAGACGTAATGTATATATATGTGTATGTATGTATTGTAGGTTGTACGGTCTAGACGGTCGTTTAGACCTAATGTATATATATATGTATGTATGTATTGTAGGTTGTACGGTCTAGACGGTCGTTTAGACCTAATGTATATATATATATATATATGTGTTGTAGGTCGTACGGTCTAGACGGTCGTTTAGACGTAGTGTATATATATGTGTATATATGTATTGTAGTTTGTACGGTTTAGACGGTCGTTTAGACCTAGTGTGTATGTATATATATATATATATATTTTGTAGGTGGTACGGTCTAGACGGTCGTCTAAACGGTCTAAATATCTAGACGTCCTTCTAAACCGAATATATTTTTTTTCAATAAATGAGTTAAGTCTTATACAAACAAAATTTAACGACTACTTGATAAATTAATAACTTTTTTCTTTTTTTATTAGCAATACTACAATATTATTAATTATTTTGTGTAATATAAAGAAATATAATCATTTAAAAAATAATAGTCTTTATTAATATTTATATATCTATATGTTATTGTTTATATAATACTGGTTTACCGTCTAACTAGCGTCTAACGATTTTTGAAATATTACTAAATAGTCGTTCTAAACTCGTGTTAGAAGCTATTTACTATTATCGGGTATTTTTGTCGACATTGTATGTATATATATGTGTGTGTATATATCGTGTAGGTGGCGCGGTACAACCCGGTAGTAACTCCGAGCAGTTCGTTAGAGTATCGAGGAAGACGGGGTGAGGCTCGGTATAGTTTGAAAACATCGACGGAACTTCTTAAGGTACTAAATCGAATATGGAGTCTCGAGGAGCAACATTCGGCTAATATCTCTCTTATAAAAGCTCTCAAAACCGAGCTTTCTCACGCACGAGTACGGATCAAAGAGCTTTTACGAGATCAACAAACGGATAGACACGAGCTCGATGATCTTATGAAGCAATTTGCGGAGGAGAAATTGTCGAGAAAATCTAAGGAACATGATCGGATAAGTTGTGCGGTTCAATCGGTAAGGGAAGAATTAGAAGATGAACGGAAATTGAGAAAACGTTCGGAGGGTTTACATAGGAAATTGGCGAGGGAAGTTTCGGAAGTGAAATCGACGTTGTCGAATTGTACGAAAGATCTCGAGAAAGAAACGAAGGCGAGGAAATTGCTCGAGAATCTATGTGATGAATTTGCTCGAGGGATTAAGAGTTACGAACGGGAAATTCGTACGTTGAAACAGAAATTGGATAAGGATTGGTCGGGACGGGAAGAACGAGATCAAATGGTTCTTCATGTTGCGGAATCATGGCTCGACGAGAGGATGCAGATGAAATTAAATAGCGAAACGAATCGTGATGGTTCGGTATTGGAGAAGCTCGAGTTTGAAATAGAGACGTTTCTTCAAGACAAACCGAACATTGAAAATCTGAATCTTTTGCAGAGGAATCGTCGGAATTCACTCGAATCCGTCCCGCTTAATGACGCTACTAGCGCACCACGGGATTGTTGCGATGAACAAGATTCATCTGAAAGCGATTCGAATTGTTTCGAGCTTAAAAAAACAAACGACGTCGACCTTGCAAAATCTCCAAAAGATGAAAAAGATGACAAACCGAATCAACTAAACCGAGACATTGCGGTTATAGAAAAACCGAAAGGGCAAAAGGGTCAAAGCCCGTCGGGTTTACAAGTGAAGTTCGAAGAGCAAATGGCGTGGGCAATGTCGTGCAACGGAAAGAAAAAAGCTCGAGCCGTCGATATAGCGGAAGAAAAAGAAAAAGAAGAAGAAGAAGAAGAAGAAGAAGAAGGAACGGAATTAGAGACTGAAAACGGTAAAAACAACGGTAACGAAACGAATCAAAGATCGACGAACGGAGTGATTGGAGAAATGATAAAAAAACATCATAGAATGTTGTCGGAAAATCGTGAAAATGACGAAGCATCTTGTAGTTATTCATCGCGGAGACAAGCGAGTCCAATTCGTCAATGGACAACGAGAACGGTAATGTCCGATCTCGACGGTTCCGAGCCGATAAAAAAGACGACGACAACAATAACGACAACAACAACGAAAGGATTAAAAGATAATACGTTGAAGGCTAAATTAGCGGAAGTAAGATCGAAGAATTCACGGCCAAAGTTACGACTTTTCAAAGGGATAAAATAAATCATGAAAGATAAAAAAAAATGTTTTTACTTTTTTTTTTTGTGTTTGGTAATGTTTTTTCATGTTTCATTGTGTAAATCCGACCAAACTGTGGAGATGTTTTATTTTATGTTTCTATATGTATTTCTCTCATATATATATATAATTATAATGGCAATATGTATATATATATATGATTCAATTTTAACATGAAATAAATAACAATATTAGAGTGATAAATATACGTAATCTAATTTCGTAATTTGAATATATTTAGTATTACAATTCACAGCTATCATATATATATAACAATATATGTGTAAATTAAATTATAAATGACATTTCACATGTAAATTTCTACAAGACATTGTCGATATATTTGAAATTGGGAATTTAACGTGAAATAAAAACAATATCAAAAGGATAAATAGATGGAATTTAATTTTTTAATTTGAATAAATTTAATATTATATTTTTTAAAAAAATTGTATATTGTAATTGAATAAATTCGGGAATTTTTTTGAATTAAAGTTTATATGTTAATACTAAGCAATATCCAAAAACATTTGAATTGTACACGAACTTTTTAATATTTATATATATCACATCGAATTCATGGATGATATATATATTTATATCAATTTAGTATTGACGTAACAAAATGTTTTTTATCTGTAAACGTCCCATGATACAGAAACATGTCCAAAAATTAATGGGATCGAACTTGAAGATGTAAGACCCGAATGCAATTGGACCTTCCAACTCGGATTTGGATAAATTCGATTTTTTTTCAGCCCGATCCATCGGGTTTCAGGCCGACCCGTTGGGCCATGAAAAAAAATCCAATCTCCACAGATACACACTCTTTTATTTTTGCGTCTAATTCTAATCGTGCCTCTTCTCTTACGTCTTCTTTAACCGTGTTGAGAATTATGAGAACCTTCTAACGAAGTCTGTGATTCTGCAAACCCTCTACGCCGTCTGAAGCTACGAGTCACGAACCCGTTGATATCGTTGAAGCTGCAATTCTACAAAACCCTTTGTCGTCATCCGAAACTGCGATTCTGCGAATCCTAATTATGCGATTTTGTGCTATTTAAGTACGTAAATTGTTTGAAACCCGTCGTCCGGGTCACAAGCCGATATATTTAGATCATTCAAATTTCGGGGTGACCCGAGTCGACCCAACCCTTTTACCAGACCACAATCGGACTCGGATCAGGTCAGCCCAAATGACACCCCTGTATATATAAACACATCGTATTCTTCATATTTATACGTGTATATATATATATATATTTATACAAAGACATATACAATTCCCCGTTTCCATTATTATTTTGTAGAATAATAAAATATTATAATTTTAAATATTCCAAATGATTTTTTCAAACGTCGTCGTTTTAAAAGCCTTCTTGACTTTGTTTGTAGACGTCTCTCACCTAGAGAGAGAGAGAAGGAGAGAGATGGCAACGGCGTCGTTTAGGTGGATCCTGCAGCTTCACAAAGACGTACCGAAAGCAGCTCGATTTTACGCGCAAGGTCTCGACTTCTCCGTTAATGTCGTTACCCTTCGTTGGGCTGAACTTCAATCTGGTCCTCTCAAGCTTGCTCTTATGCAATCTCCTAGGTAATTTTTCTCTATCTATGTTAATGCATACCATCTGTTCGATCATATGTCCCAAAGAAAATTTTCTGGGTTTCTTTTGGTGAGATGTTTGTTTGCCGTCTGTAATGATGGAATGTGAATTCTGGGTCTTCGAGAAATTGTTTTTGTAGATCTTCTTTTTGATCATTGATTGAATTATGGGTTCAATGGAGTTAAGGAAATTTTTCTGTTCCATCATTTGATTCGATGAAACTTTTAAGGGTTTTTGTTTTTGTGATGGATTTATCATCATTGTTTGTTCGTTTTGATATGTGATGATTGTAATTAGTTAATGACTGATTAGCAATTAATCAGTTAATTACGATGGTATTCTTCCTTGATCATAAGTTGATCATCCTGATGCAGGTCTCCATCTAGGGTTAATGCTGTTGTTTCAAGTTGATTAATGAAATATATTTCAAAGAAGATTACTGTTTGATCATCCATGTGTTTGATTATCAAAACTTTTAATTCTCTTTGTCTGTAGTTTGTTTGAATCATAGAAAGCGGTTTCCGAATCTATTGTGATGTATTGTCCCACATCGGCTATGGACCTGGTCTCATATATATGGTGTTGAGTAAAACCCTAAACTCTTGAGCTAGTTTTTGGGATTAGTTAGATTCAAACTCAAATTTGTCATGGTATCAGAGTTAGATTCGTTCTGATTTGAGTATACTGATGTTGGGCCTCCAATTGTGTGTTTACGCTCCTGGATCGAGTCTAGGCGTGAGGGAGTGTTATGATGTATTATCCCACATCGGCGAAGGACATGAATCTTGATCTCACAATCCTAAACTCTTGAGCTAGTTTTTCGGATTAGTTAGGCTCAAAACTCATATTTGACATGATATCAGAGCCAGATTCGTCCTGATTTGATTTGAGTATACCGATATTTGGCTTTCGATTGTGTGTTCACGCTCTAGGGTCGAGTCTGGGCGCGAGGGAGAGTGTTGTGATGTATTGTCTCAGGACATGAACCTTGATCTCATATATATCGTGTTGAGTAATCCTAAACTCTTGAGCTAGTTTTTGGAATTAGTTAGATTCAAACCCATATTCGACAGAATCATATTAGGGTTTTCATTTTGCTTACAGCTTCATTAGACGAGTTATGTCTATCGTTGATTGATGAATTCAGGTGTTTTATATGTTGTTTTTTTCTCGGATATTCAATGTTTTCCTTTGACCCTTTTCTCTTTCTGTTCTGTTGATGTAATTTCCATCATTTTTAATTCGAAGAATTTCGATATAATACAATGAAGATCACTTGGATTTGCTTTGATGTTTCGGTATGGCATTCTAAGATTTAGATTGAGTTACTCTTTACGTGTATTTTCTATTGACGAACGAAACGTTTTCAGCGATCATATTGTTCAAAAGGGATACTCTTCGCTTCTATCCTTCACGGTAACGGATATTAGTACCACAGTTACAAAACTTTTGGCATTAGGAGCCGAACTTGACGGCCCTATCAAATACGAAATACATGGAAAGGTAACAACTTTACTTCGTTTATTCGGATATTGGATTTGAATATTCCGTTTAGTATCGAATTTGAATTCCATTCTGCAAAATTTTCTTTGAACAGGTTGCTGCAATGAGATGCCCTGAGGGTCACATGTTAGGCCTCTACGAACCGTTGTAACCATGAAAATCCTCGTGCTCGATATGAATATTTCGAATCGTTACGAGAAATCGATTTACTCCTTTTCGGTTATTGATAGATCTTTGAAAATCGAATACTTTTGAGGAATTTAGAGATTTAGGAAAAGGTAAAACCTTTAAGCCATCAACTATGCATTTAGATGGATATTTCTTATTGTTCTTGCGCCGAATCTGGAGATTGGCCGTAAAACTTCAGGACCCGTCTTTGGTCGAGACTCGTAAATTATGTTTCTTTACGTGGGATCGTTATATTTCTTGGAAATCGAAGTTACAATGATGTTAGATGGAGGTACTAATTACATTATATTCATGAATTGATTCTTCAATTCTTGTTATTTAAAGTTTCCAACTTTCATATATATATTGTCGTTAAAATTGTATATTTGCGGGTTTGATGTATGTATATTCGTCGGATATTGATATCGTTATCGTAGGCGAATGAAGAGGTAAGTAATGTTTCTTCATTTTCATTGTATTACTTAGAAAATATCTAATGGTTGGTATTAATTCTTCTATGGGAAAAAAGTAAGAACTTTGTGACATTTTGTGGTATAAATTGTTTGGTGTTGGATACATAATAATAAAAGATTTGATTCGATTATTTATAAAATAAATCGTTATAAAATAAATCGTTACGATGTATTATCTCATATCACGTTGCGAAACTTTAAAATTCATATGAAAAATCAATGTAAAATCAATTTACATCTTAAAACAATGTGTTGTTGGGTTGTGCCAGAATTTTAATTGATCTATGTAAATTAGTCTATATAAATTATAAGTCAATTCGCAAAACAAAATTAAAGTTGTATGTTTATTATATATACTATATTAATAAGATATAATTATAAATTTATATGGAACACAATATAGATGAAAATTATATTTTGAAGTTTAACTTTCAAAATATTTAAATAATATTGTTTTTATTTAAATTTTCAAATTTTATATAGTTTATCTATGATTTTATTAATTATTTTAATGTTTTGAAATTTTCAAGTATTTTGATATTTTTATTTGAATTTTTAGATATTTATTTAGAATAATTTTTAAATATTATTATAAATTGTTTATTATATAATTAAATATTAAAAAGGTTCAATAAATTTTTGACACATGTCTTGATTAAAAAATTACAATTCATTTTTAACAGAATTTAAAGGATTTCGATTTTGATGTGGAAACGAATGACACATGCAAAAAAGTTAAATTTAGATAGATATAATAGTAATAGATCTATAGATAACAAATAAAATTGGTATTATTTTTTAGATTTTTAGAAAAAAATTAACGAGATTGATGAATTTTGAGGATTTCTTTAGAGATTTACTAATAGATAAACTACAAACACGTGGTTGGAGCTTGTGGTAAACATTTATAACAACACCTTTTTAAATAAATTTTTTGAAAGAAAAAAAAAATCTTTTAGATAAAAGTTCTTTGAGATCTCATGAAAGCGACAGTCACTGATTTTTAAAAAATGAAATAATAATAATTATTATTATTATTGTTACTATTATTGTTCTAATTATTATTAAGAAACTTTTGCAAGAGTTGACTTTACTTCACCCTTCTCTTGGATTGCAATGCTATCGTAGCATTTGAAAAGTTGTTTCTAATAATAATTTTTAATTTAATTATTGCAATTTTTAATAATTTATTTATAATGCTTTTTTTATGAGCGTGCATTAAACTGATTATATTGGAAAACATTTATTACTTGTAAATTGTGTGGATTCACAGTTATTTACATACATATTATAATTTATATATTAATTTTATCTATTAAATTTAAAAAGATTCACATGTGGTAGCACTTTGTGTAAAGTGCATAAACTAGTAGTTTAAACACTAACCCTTTTTTTATATATCAAATAATTAAAATTTATATTTAACAGGTATGGGTTTAAATTAGTTATATTGACCATTAATCTAAATTATTTTAATTTAAAAAACTAAATAATTACAAATAAAAACACACATATATTATATATGAAGTTGGTTGATTGTTCAAAGATCCTCTTAGATTGTGATAAGTTGGGGACCATTGTGTATTTTCTTTACAAAGAGCAAAAATATTATGGACCAAATCTTAAATGTTTGCCATTATAAATGCACTTTGTTTAGTGGTAATTAACATTTTTTATCACTTTAAAATATATAATCACAATAAAAATGAGCTAATTGTTACAAATTAAAATTAATGTATATTTTATATTTTTAACATTTGTATTACATTAGTTCGATAGATTATAATATGTTAATAGGTCATTGAATACATCGTCGTAAATTTTCAATCAATTATTAATGATATTTACGTGTTAACTTTTGACGGTGAAATATAAATTTTTGACATTATAATTTTCAAAAATAGAATATCAACTATTGAAAAAATTATAATTACAATATATTTAGATATTTTAAATGGATATATTACAAAAAATACAATAATGTTTTTAGAGTTTAATTAAAATAAAAGAAAGATATACATTGAAAATTGTATAGTGGGTATGTATGGAGAATAAGAACTTAATAATAGTGGCTGGCTGGCCCTTATCTTCAAATATTAAAAGATAATGAGATATAATTAATCTATTATAGATCTTCATATTTAATCGTTTAAAATTATCAATGATTATAAATATGTATAACAAATTAAAAAAAACGTCTAATATTTTTACAACTTTGATTTCGTTACTATTTTCTTTATTATCTTAAAACATTTTTGTAATATTTGATTTTAAACAGAATTTAAAATTTAAATATCTAATTGTATCGGAATGAAATCAAATTGAAAATAAAAATCGACTAAATTTAAGCTCTTTTAAATGGAAATTTTTAAGTATATATGTATATTTATAGATATGTATATACATTCATCCGATCTCTCTTTTCATTGTGCCAATGGGACATAAGTCAAATGTGTGTATATTATATATATATATATATAATACATACATTCCACGTGGCAAAGAGTAAACATAGAACAATTAGAAAGTAGAAGAGGGAGAGAAAAAGATTGTTACCTATATTTGGTATACAATTGTATGCTTTAAAATAGCATATTTTATATCAATATAAAAAGATTTGTACTTTTATATATATATATATATATATAAGGGGTAGGTATCATTACATGCATACATATATTTGCAAAGGTTTGAGCCTATTTATAATTAGAATTTTAAAAAAACAAATCAAGACATATATTAAATATCAAAAGTAAATTGAAAAGAATGGTCGGCCCCGTCTTGGTACGAAAGTAAATTGAAACCATATTGTTGTCCTTTATTTATAATATATATACATATATATATATATGATTTATTATACAATGATATCTCCATTTTTCGGTAATAATTGTGTATATGAATTTTTTTAAAAAAAATTACACACACGAATAATAAGATTTAATGATCTGATCCTATTTCTTTAAGCTGTGAATTATATTTTTTATTTAACCATTTTTTAAATTTCTCTTACATTATAATATTTATATTTAGAAAAAAGAAGGAATAAGACCTAACTTTGACGTATTTCAAAAGAAAAATTCACTCAAATATTTATTACATCAATCCAAAATTCATTACAAAAATTAAATTTTTTTTCTATTTACATCTTCGATGCGTGTATACATACATAATTACACTTGTCAAATGTCGCTCCACAAGTACGATTTTACCCTCAAAGAATGGGATATCGAGTGAAACAAAGGAAGGGTAATAACGTAATTCCAAGACTCCATTATCTCTC
>CM071864.1:545735-581472 GCA_036759665.1 Gynandropsis gynandra
CTCTCTCTCTCTCTCTCTCTCTCTCTCTCTCTCTCTCTCTCTCTGAGAAAAAGAAGAGAAGAACAGAAGGGAAGGGAAGATATGCTTATAATGGAGGAAAATATGCTTTATATAAGCTCAAACAAAGGTAATTACACAAATATATAATATATATATATATTCATTTTCTTTTCATTGCACTAACATATATATATATATATTATGTATTCAATATGTGGTTAGTTGAATATATATTTTCCACTTCTCCAATTGTTATTGTTTACCTTTCATATATACTTCAATTTATATTAATAAAATTTTAAATATTTGTATTTTTTTTTCGGTACAAATATTTTTAAAACTGTAAGATGTTCAATAACATCTTCTAGAATGATATATATACAATAAGATGTTCGAATATTAAGTTTAACTATAATTTTACTAATTTTATTTCATAATTTGAAACAATTGTGTATCTTTTCTTGTAGGCTCAAACATTAAGTTGACATAATATGTATTATTACAATATATATATATATATATAATGTTTTATAAATATATAATATATGTAAATATAATCAATTAAACGCGTAGCCTTTTTTAATATAACTTCAAAAATATTTTTATAGGGCTAAAATATTTCACAAATATCTTCACTTAAAAAAATATTCTTATAATATTGATATTCTCAAGATACTCACGTGATCCAGTGCGATTCAGTTCGATCCTACGACCCAAGGTCGACCCTGCGACCCTGTGCCATCCAAAATTGCCGGTAATCCTCGAAATCATCGGAAATCGCTGGCAATCGCTGATAAATCGTCGGAAATCGCTCGAAATCACTAGAAATCGCTCGAAATCACTAAAAATCGTTGGAAATTACTGAAATTGGCTAGAACGTTGGAAATTACTCGAAAATGCCGAAAAACGTTTAATATTGCTGGAAATCGTTCATAAATAGAAGGAAATCGCTCGAAAATGGAAGGAAATCGCTCTAAATTTCATTTCATTCATCTCAAATTTGAAATAGATTTCGTTTCACTAACAAAAATGTCAAAACCGTATATGTTTTCATTACTAAAATATAAAAACACATAAATTTTTTTTATAATTTTTTTCATTAGATTTACGATGGTACGTGAAGATATTTTTGATCTTTTGAATATCGTTAATTAAAAATTATTATTAATTTGCGTGAAATTCTTTGTTTTATAGATCAAATATCTGACTGCTTTACAATCGGTCCGGTCAGTACCTTGTTCCCGGGAAGCATGTTTTTTTAATAATCTTATTTTATAAAATATTTAAGATTCTATCAAATAAAATAAATTAAAATTAAAGTACATCAGGTATTAGTACACGTGGATATGCTGTCTGAAGAAGAAAAAATTAAAAAATAACTTAAGATTTGTTTTTTTAATAATCGTGAAATTCAATAATTATTTTTCGTATGTATAATGTGTAACATATCTATGATAAATTGAGATATATACTCATATATATAATAGATAAGTGTAAAATGAACATTTTGAATTTATGATATCCAAATAAATATTCATTTAATTATTTTATTTTAAGTTTGAGTTTTCATTTTAGTAAATATCATATTAAACGAAATCCGGGTAAGAAACACCATATAACAAAACATTTATAAAATTCTTTTAGTGATATAAAAATGTAAAATAAAATATGATTTGACGTCTAAATATTCATTAAGTATATATACATATGAATTATATTAGAGTATAGATAAAGATATAAAAATAATTTAAATTCTAAAATGAGTGGGGATCTAAGAAGGTAAATTCTAAGAAGTTAAACCCTAATGAATTGTGCATTATATTCCGCTGTTTTTAAATATATATATATATATATATCCTTGTTATTTATCATATAATTCGTATGTATAGGATATTTTAGAACATAAATATACATAAAATTGCGGCTATATAATTGAAATTTTAAAATACATGTATTAAAAAATATAGACTCCTAATCTAATTTGTATTATATTTTGGATATACAAATATCAAATTTGCATTGCCGTTTATAGATATATATATATATATATATGAAATTTTGTATTTGCATTCTAACTAAATATATATAATATTATACGTTTTGCATTTAATTTATTATTTATCAATTATGCATATTCTTTTATGCTTTTTAGTCACTTTCATCCCTTTTTTAATGCTTCGATTTACAAGTATTTTTTTAATATTATTAATTTTTCACAAATCATTAAAAAAATTAAATTAACTTTGACACGGAATTAACACTATGATCCTAGACAAATTAACCTAGAAAGTCATTTCATACATTACAATTAAAATTAATTTTGCGTCCAAAAAATTTATTATTTTCTCTAATAAACTTCGAATATGTTGTAGCATATGTGGATTAGGGTAATCTATAAATTATTTTTCTTGATAATACATTAATATCAATATTGATCATATAGTATATTGTCATACATAGCCTTTCTTCGTAGCCTTTTCATATGTATATACTCCAAATATATACGTAGGTGAATATATATATATATATATATAGGTATAAAGTATGGGATAAGCAACTAGTTTAGATCCAAGCTTATCTTAATTACAGTAATATTTTAATATTTAAAATTGTACTTCCATGCTTCAAAGTATTATTGTGTCGAGAACATGCAGCCTAAAAAAATAAATTAAATATTTCGAAATTTTAAACGTATTTAAAGCAGGAATTTGCGTGTAAAGTTTTCAAATGTTTCGGCTTTTTTTACACAAAGTACAAGCTGTTTTCTTCGGAAATAAATAATTATTATGTATATATATACATATATATATATGTGCATGTAAATGTATTGATTTCTTTCTCTCTCTATATATATGCATGCATGTGTATCCAAAAAATCGTATAAAGCAATTATATTAGGGAAAATAGTTATTACATAAAATAGTAAAAGAAATAAATTAACTCATCTTGTAACGAATAATATAATTATATTAATAGGAAAACTGAATTTAAATATACAATAGTGTTATGATAAGTTGTCACACATCGGCTAGGACATGAATCTTGGAACTTGTATATATGGTGTTGGACAACTCTAAACTCTTGAGCTAGCTTTTGGGATTAGTTAGGCACAGCCCATATTTGACATGGTATCAGAGTCCGGTTCGTCCCGATTTGAATATATCGATGTTGGGCCCCCGATTGTGATGTCCACGCTCCAGGATCGAGCCTGGACGTGAGGGGGAGTGTTATGATAAATTGTCCCACATCGGCTAGGACATGAATTTTGGAACTTGTATATATGGTGTTGGACAACCCTAAACTCTTGAGCTAGCTTTTGGGATTAGTTAGGCCCAACCCATATTTGACAAATAGTAAATTTTAAAAATAAATAAATTTCATTTATTAAAATAAGAAGACATCATGTTGTAGACATAAAAATATCAACAAATCGTCCATACAATATCAAATCATGTCCCAAAAAGTTGAACTTTTATACCAACTAAGAAGTGGTGTACATGTTTATCATCATTAAATATTTAAAATAATCTTACCCTTTTACCAAAATAATTTACTTTGTATAAATTAATATATTAATTATTATAACTCCCCTTCAACAAAAACTGAAGTTGGTAAATTGTTGTTTATTTTTTTTATAAAAAAGGTATGGAAATTGTGAGGCCCGTATTTAAAAAAAATGAATTAAATCGTTGGATACACCGACATATATATATTATATTAATGATTAGAGTTGAATAATTAAAGGAAAAGTAGAAAGAGGACATCTGTCCGTCAGCCGAGAGAAAAAAGAATAAAGAGAAAAAAGGAAAAAAGAAATAAATTGGAGAAAAATCCTCAATTTTTCATCATATTTTTTGTGGGTGAATTCTAATCGAGATTGTGGTAAATCTCTTATTAATTTGTTGTGATTATTTTCTTAATTTGAAGATTTATGTTATGGAAAATTTATTAATTGAATGGATCTATAATAGGAAAAAATTGATTGGTGTTGTTGTTAATGATAATATCAAAAATCATAAAGTTGTTGGAGAAGCTAAGGTGATGATTTTCTCCATCGTAATTTCGGAAACGAGGCATGATCACAATAGAATTTATATGATCATAATAGGAAAAGTGAGACTCTATAAGTGAATTGGATTAAACTCTTGGTTTATCGTATGAGAATTGATGACATGTATATGAGTTGTATAAGTGACTAGAGATGATCTAGAGAATTGACGTGTGACCAAGTGTTGGGGTCGGAGAACATCGATATTTTGGTTCGGTGTTAAAGTCGAGTGAATATCTTGTTAGTGTGCTCGATCGAGTGATTTCACACTCGAACCTTCGGAAGAAGGCGTATGTGAGCGTGTCGGTGAGAGTTTTCACGTGAGGAGTATCGAGTCAATGACATTAGTATTGCGACATTTGGATCTGGCCGACGTCGTACCGTGCTGGGGTTATGGTATCCTTTCGAGCGACGAAGCGGCGAGTTAGTCAGATCAGTGGATTTGTAGGCGTCGTACCGTGTTGGGGTTGTGGAACCTTTCGAGCGACGGAGCGTCGAGTTAGTCAGATCAGTGGATCTGTCAGCATCGTATTATATTGGGGTTGTGGTAACCTTTCGAGCGACGGAGCGTCGAGTTAGTCAGATCAGTGGATCTGGCAGCATCGTACCGTGTTGGGGTTGTGGTAACCTTTCGAGCGACGGAGCGCTGTATTGTACGTACTGATGGTTGGGTACGTTGTGACCTTACGAGATCTTCAGTGTGCTGGGGTCCTTTGGACTTTGCGAGCGTATGCCCGAGATAGAGTCGTGTGAACTCTATTTTATGATCCAGTGTGGTACTAGTCTTAGATTTTGGATACTCAGTCGGGTTGGGTAGAGCTGTCTGTATATCTTTAGTTTAAACTTTGGATATATCGTTATTCAATTTAGAATGGAAGAATATGTGGCACAGAGTACGTACACGTATTGATCTCACTGAGTGCATATTTCGTACTCTTTCTATTTGTGGGTTGTCGTGGATAGACATATGGCAAGTAAAAAGAACAACGAGGTTGAGCAACAACATGAAAGCTCACAACGAATTGATGAGAGAGACGTGCACGATATCTCGATGAGTTTTATTTTGTATTTCATATTTATTTTATTTATTTACCGTGACTATGATCCTTACGTATTTGTTTTGCTATTTGGTCCGGACCATTTTATTTTAGAATAAATCATTTAATTTATTCTATAAATACGTTTGAACGATGACACGTATAAGCACCTTTTGGAGGTGATGGTAGACACTTCCAATCTCGAGGTAATCTCGGAATGGGATGTTACAGAAATTATTTGGTTATTTTATCTTTTCTCTATTTTTTGTTATGTACATGTTATTTTTTATTTTAATATATTTATTAATTATAAAATATTATTAATATTAAAAAATTGACTTGGTATCTATTCATGTCTCCTTCTAGAATAGATTCCATCCAACAGTATACATTTTTTTATATTTTTCTTTTTTTTAAGATTCACCAAATAGATGTTGGTACAATTTAACGAATATATTATGGTTTTGTTTTTGTAATAAAAAGAATTCGGAAATTTTAAGACACAATTTAGATCCAAAGTAAGAAATAATTAAGAGAGATGGCGAGGGACAATAAATTGTGGAGGGAGCCTCTAAAGAACCAATGATTTTGTGATGGCATATTATTTTTTTTTAAAATATATTAATTTAAGATGGAAAAAAAGTACGCATGTTTAAGTATATATATACACATGTATATATTTAAAACTTTTTTTAAAAGATGTTTTTTATAAAAATATTCCAATCTCTTTTACTTTAGTTATTACGTGTGTGTATATATATATATATATAATTTAATGTTTTAAGTTGGAAATATACCGATGTGACAATGTAAAAAATAGTAATATTCCCATGCTTTTTAAATCGATAAGATCCTTTGAAATTTTTGTACATTGTATATTTTCTAATCCGAAATTAAAGTATTTAAATGTTTTAAAATTGAATGGTGAATTAGATATGTTGTAATATAGCAAATGATCATTGAATAATTGATCTTGTATTTCGATGTAATATATATGGATTTTAGTTGTGATAAAAAAATTATATTTAAAAAAAATTCTAGATAGCTTATAAATTTTGAAGTATTTATAGTTTTTAATTTTATTTTATGTGACGTATATCGATTGATATGAAACCTATATTTCATTTTCATTTGTCCAATCAAAACTTTATATTATTTCATTTGTCTAATCTGTAACCACTTGGACCGTATGCTCTCTTCTTTGTTTGTTTGTAATTATTGCATCAATAATCTAAATACATTATTTTAAAATAATAATGATATATATATATATATACACATCACTAATACAAAGCTTGGGATCTCCAACAAGAAATATTGAAATACTTTCATTTATATAATGAAAATTACCTAAATAATATTAGATAAATAGATGGTTATTATATACGTCAAAAATAGATAAAATATATTTTTCATATAATATTTAAATTATTTTAAACTATGAAAATTATATATAATTTTTTTCTATTTTTATTAATAATTAACATATTGTTACAAAATAAATTATGTATAAAAACGAAAAATTATTTATTTATTTTATGAAAATTAAAACGATTGGAAACATCAAATTAGATGGACCGATAATAATATATATTGAATTTTGGGCCAATGCTTCTGATATTTGGGCCAATTTTGCATTTTTACATCATTGTAGGGCTAGAAATTAATTAGCTATTGGGCTTTGTAAAATATTGGGTCAACTTTGTAATTCTTGAATATTGGGCAATAATGAATCGAATGAAGAGATGAATATATTGAAGGCATAAATTAAAACAAAAATGTTTATAATTTAAAATTTATGATTGTCATTATTATTAAATTTTGATTGGATTTAAACAATTTTTATTATTTTAAATTTAGAAAAATTGTGTTAGCATATGCTTTTAAAGTTTTCATTCTAATTATCTTCAACGGAAATAATCGTAATTTGATATAGGCATTAGATATCAATTAATGAATTTGACATTTTTTTATTAATGAATTTGGATTTAAAAGAGAAAATTATCCACAACATTATTTTTCAATATTTAGAAAAAATATAAATCAAAATCTATTATAAATAAATTTAATCTTTTCATATCCAACACCTAAAAAATTATAAAAAAATAATATCAATAATTAACAAAACGAATAACCAAAAAGAAAATATTAATAATTAAAAAGTTTAAAAGAAACCAAAAATGTTCAGACCTCAACTAGTAGTATTGTAAAATCACTAAATCCGACTAACAATAAACGACTTTTAAAACAATTGTATATTTTAAAATAAAATAAAAACGATAGGCTGATTTAATAATTGCATTGTGTTTCTTATTAAGTAAACAAAATAGTCATTACCAAAAAAATAAACAGATAAAAACAATCTTATACCTATAAAAGCATGAGAATCTTTTTATATATATATATATATCATTTTCTTTGTAAGTTTTTTATTTACGATAAATATAAATTATAACGAACCATTGAAACAAAATTTGGAATACATATATACATTTGTATAAACAAAACTTGACGGGTATTTTCGTAATTTTATCAATCACACACCGAAGCGTAAACGTAACACAATATAATTCCAAATTTTTTAACTTTACATTTTTGCCGTATTTGCAAGCGACTACGACTCCACCAATCGATTTTAATATTCGTCTGCAATCGTCAGAAAAACACAATCACCGTGGTTGCGTACGACTGCGAGTCTACCAATGAGAGTCCAAATCCGACTAACAATAAACAACTTTTAAAACAATTATATATTTAAAATTTTTCGAAAAATGAAAAACTAAAGGCAGACAAATCGATTTAATAATTGCATTGCATTTCTTATTAAACAAACAAAATAGTCATTGACAAAAAAAAAAACAGATAAAAAACAATCCTATGCCTAAAAAAGCATGAGAATTTATAGAAAAGATGAATCGAATCGAATTAAATCGAATCGAATCAAACGAAAGCAACACAAAATAAGAGAATTCAAATCATTTTCCTTGCAAGCTTTGTCCATTCCGTATGGTACGAACCCGAAAGATCAATTCTTTCATAAGTATGAGCTCCAAATAAATCTCTTTGAGCTTGAACAAGATTTGCAGGCAATCGAGCTCGTCTATACGTATCAAAATACGCTAAACTCGCACACATTCCCGGTGTACTTATTCCCGCTGATATCGCTAAACCCACTACTCGTCTCCATGCCCCTTGCCTTTGAACCATTTCTTTCGCAAACTCGGGATCAACCACGAGACTTGCCAAATTCGGGTTTCGATTATACGCTTGCTTAATCCTATCTAAGAACACTGCCCTAATTATACATCCACCTTTCCAAATCCTAGCTAATTCCCCCATGTTCAAGTTCCATCCTTTTTCTATACTTTTAGCCCTAAGTAAATTCATTCCTTGAGCATAACTACAAATTTTCGATGCATATAATGCTTGTCTAACATCATCAATCAATCTTTTCTTATCAATTCCATTTGATTTTGATCCAATTTCATCTTTCAATCCTGCTTCTTTCAATACTTTAGCTGCATTTTCCCTTTCTTCTTTCAATCCACTCAAATAACGACAATCCAATGATGCAGCAATGGTGGGTGCTGCTACAGATAGTTCAGCTGCTTGTTGAACTGTCCATTTCCCTGTTCCTTTCATTCCTGTCTTATCTAAGATCTTATCCACTAATTCTCCATCTCCATGTTCATCCTTAACCCTAAAGATATCAGAAGTAATTTCAATCAAAAAACTCTCGAGCTCACCTTGGTTCCATTCAGTGAAGATCTCTGCTAACTCATCGTTGTTCAATCCTCCCACGTTCTTCAACACATCGTAAGCCTCTGAGATCAATTGCATATCACCGTATTCGATCCCGTTATGGACCATTTTCACGAAATTTCCAGATCCACCTTCTCCGATGTACGTAACACAAGGACCGTCCTCTACTTGAGCAGCGACTTTCTCGAGAATATCTTTGATGTTGTTATACGCCTGGAAAGATCCACCAGGCATGAGAGATGGACCATGACGAGCACCTTCTTCACCACCTGAGACTCCCATACCTAAATACAACAATCCTTTTTGCTCCGCTTCGTGAATCCGTCGTTCGGTGTTTTGATACCATTCATTTCCGCCATCGATGATGCAATCGCCAGGCTCCATGTGTTCGGAGAGTGCGGCGATGGTCTGATCGACGGGAGCACCGGCTTTGACGAGGATAATGACGGATCTGGGGCGTTGAATTGAGAGAACAAACTCACGAGGCGAGTATTGACCGGAGACAGGAAGTTTACCTTCGTCGGCAGCGCGATCTAGGGTTTCGTCGACTTTGGAGGTGGTTCGGTTGTAGACGGAGATTGGGAAACCTTTCTCGGCGATGTTGAGGGCGAGGTTTTGACCCATTACGGCGAGTCCGGCGAGGCCGATGCGGGAGAGTGTGGCGGACTCCATGGGAGAGAGAGCTAGGGTTTGTAGAGAGAGAAAGAGAGAGGGATGGTGATGAGAGAGAGAGGGGAGAGAGGTATTTATACGATGAAAGTGACGGACTCGTCGATGGAACGAAGGGACAAAAGTGTCAAAAAATACATAATTATGTATCTATCTCTCTTTGTTAGGTGAGGTCGTGGTGGTGAAGGTAGACGATGATTCCTATGCTCTATACGACGCCGCTTTGATTAATCATAAATAATTAAAAACAATTTTATATATAATAAAATATGATTATAATTTATATATTAGGATTAATACAGAACATACATCTATATAGACTGAATTATAAATCGTTTTGGTAGGTTATTATTTTAGAATATGTATATTTACAACTAATTTTAATAAAATATTATATATTTAGAATAAATGTAGAAAAATAACAACCAAATATTTTGTATATATAGGTAAATAATTTTTTAGGTAAATAATTTTTTTCTAAATATTTTTAGAAAGCAACAAAATAATATTTTTTTATAAATAGGTAAAAGTAGAAAAATATTTTTTATATATAGGTTATTATTTTAGATTATATATAGGTAAAAGTAGAAAAATAACAACCCAACACTTTTTTTAGTGAAATGGTTAATTTTTATTTTGAACTTTGTTTCAAATAATAATAAGAACTATCATTTTAATGCAAGAAAATGTACTATATATTTTATTTATAGTTTATATAGAGATGATATGTTTTACGTTTTTACATAATATTATTTATTAATAAATCAATTAAAGCAATATCAATAGGGGTGTGAATATTTGACATTTATTTTTATTATATATATATATATATATAAATTTAAAAATATAAAACGGGGTGCCCATGTCGAAATTGGACACTGACTCTTCAATTGGTCTAATTTTGAATGCCTCAATGATTGGTCGAAATTTGGTTTATACTGAAATAGCCTTTCATGATAGTGAATGGTCAGACCAATTTGTCTTTTTAATTAACCAAATGAACCAATTTGAAAATAAATATTAAAAATTAAAAGAAAAATAATGGCCGAATTAGTACAATATAATATATTGGGCTTATATTCAAATAGTTTCGGCCCATAATAATATACAAATCGGATTATGGTTTACTACAATTTTTTTTAACATTTTTAAATTATTTTTTTGTGACCAAATATTATTTTCATTTTCGTTGTGGTTCATATTTCCCTTAATATTTTATATTAGAGTATAAAATCTAACATATTTTGTTAGGTTTATTTTATATATTAATTAAATCCTTTTATTTTTCTATCGATTTTTAATTGTGATACGATATTAAAATTATTATTTTTTCGTCTGTTGTTTCTATTTTTTCACAAAACGTATTATTCAATATATTAAATATTCATAATTTAATTCGTTTTAATTTAAATATATTGATGTCAAGTCTTCAACTATGATATATTATTTCAGATCAATTAAAACATAAATTATAAACTATTATAAAATTTTAAAGCCTTAAATTAATTTTTGGTATTAATTAAATTAAAACTCATATTTGATCATTTATTCTTTATTATATTTACCGATTTGTTTCCTTTAAAATTTTTTATAATGAAATATACATAATATCTTTTATAATTTGTATTAAAACGGTTTTTACCACAAAACATATTATTTAATGTATTAGATATACAAATTCGATAATGTAAAATAATTATATAGATTTAATAATATGGTGTATATAATTAGATCCTAGATAAATAATAATAATATCATATATATATATATATATAAACATCATATGATTTCATGATAAAATAAGTTGGGTATTATTCATTATGAATTTGTAAAAGAGAATTATTATTATTATTTTATTTGGTTATATAGATTTATTACAAAAACATAAACGAAGATTAGGGAGACCAGTTTGGTCGGAACATTGACCTCCCAAATAACCTTTCTTCACACAATAAGCTTTGCAATTTTCATCATTGAATGTTGATGAACATTCATATTCCGTCATTATTTCATTATTTGCTCCTCCTGTTTATTTATTTTATTAATTTACTTTTTAATTAAATAAATAAACAAATAAATAAGTTATATATATTCATATATTTTCTTACCTGAGATTATAAGGACACTTAGGCAGAGAACCAAGAGGATTATTCCTTGCTTAGAAGCCATTATTACCCTGTTTTTTATTATTGATTATGTAATTTTGTTATGAATTTATATTATATGGATTGACTATTCGAGAGTGTGATTATATATATATATATATGTAGCATATGTAATTATTATCACATTTCTAACTTGCCTAAATTTTTGTTTGTATTAATGAATATTGTTAATTAATAATTATGGCTATAAATTGATGGTAATTTATGTTGCCAATTGACTATATGCTATATTTAGTTATGTATAAAATTTACATTGTGTAACCATTGTGAAATCAGGGAATTATTTATATAATTAATTAAAATTATCATTTTCGTTGAGAAAACCATTACAAAATTCTCACCAATCAAAATGTCGTTTATATATATATATTCAAAAATAATAATCCGTTAAGTCATATTTTCTTTTAAGTTCGCAATTTTTTATCTAAAAATAATCAATTAAACGATATTTCCTATAAATACTTATATATTAATTATTTAACTTAATATTATCTATTTTCATCACATTAAAAATATTTATTCACACTATTTTCAATTTCAATATACGTTTCTCTCCATTTTTAAAATTCATTTTATTTGATTTTAAAAAAACTAAGAAATAAACTCTTATTCATTCCCAATTTTCATATTTTACCCTAATTTTATTCTCCATTAGATTTTGATACTGATATTATTCTTTTTTATATTTAACAATTTTATCTATAACCTTTTAATTTAAATTTCCGTTAAATTTATATTTTTTATTCAAAATCTAAAATTTTATCAATTTTCACTCAACTCGAATTCATTTCTTTTTATTCAAACTCTAAAATTTCATCAACCCGATTGAAATGGAATATATTTTGGCCCAATTCGTAGTCACTTTTTGTCTCAATTTGTATTTTTTATTTTTGTCCATTTATTCAATTTTGTTTTGACTTTAACTTAACTGTACTCGATTTCGATTCAACTGTATTTAATTTTGACCAAATTTTATGTGAAGTCTATCAAATTTTGGTGAGTTTAATGTGAATTTCAAACATTATTAATCCAATTCAACGATGGACCACACCTCGCTATTATAGAAATATTGATCAGAAATTATATTTATTAACCAAATTATTTTTATTTTATAGAAGAAAATAAGAAAGGTCTCAAAACAAGAATAGTATAGAACAGATAAAAGTACAATATCACACAAATAACAACAAGGAGACTAAAATATGAAGTAACTAGAGACTTCACACATGATGATAATAATAATAATAATAATATTCGATAATAATAATAATAAATAATTTTATTTTATTTTGAAATAAATGAACCACACACACCTGTCTTTCTTTCTATGTAAAGCTCAATTCTTCAGGCATCAACCTTTCCAAAGAGCCACTTCCTTATCTGCATATTTTATATGCATTATTATTAACTCATCTTTTCTCATACAAATATATATATATATATATATAAACACATTCGAATAATCACAATTTTAGCTATCCACTAATATCTACACATAATTTTAATTAGGCTGGACATTTAGAATTCCCATTAAGATTTTTTTTTTTTTTGAAAATTGAACCCAAATTAAATCCAAATATTTTTCAAATCGAGTTATTCAGATTTCGGTTCAAATTTTGTGTGTTCGGGTTTTGGATCGGGTTATATTGAAGTTATATAGATCGTTCAGATAATTTGGGTCGAGTTATTCGTATAGTCGAAATAATGATAATTAGTATTGGACTATTCGAAAAACTGGAGTAATTTGAATTCTAACTTTAATAGGTTATTTGGGTTCTAATTTGTTTTGAATTGTTAGGGTTATCCGCGATACCAAAACGTTCCCAAATGGATTTTAGATTTTGAACCGAACGGATCCCACGGATGATTCATATTAAACATGGGTCGGATTTTCTCAAATTGGTATGGTTCAGATAAACCGAAATACCCACCCCTGATTTTATTTACCATTGTATCAAAACCTACTCACAATTCTATATTTTTAAAAATATAGATAGAGCCCGAGCCTAAAAACTTGAACCCGAACCCGAATTCAAACTCAGAAATATTCTCAGATTCGGGTTTCAAGTTATACGGATTTTTCTATTTCACATGTAAATCAAAAACCGAACCCACAAACTAGGGGTGGACAAAAAACCCGCATAACCCGTCCCGACCTAAAACCCGTCACGAACCCGCAAAAAATTACTCGTACCGGCGGGTACGGATTCGGATCCGGGTAATACTTTTTCATTATTTGTGGGTTCAGGTTTGGGACGAGTATTTTAATTTCACAAACGGGTACTCGTGGGTATCCGAAAATATTTACAAATATACCCCTAATATTTCATAACTTACCTAAATACCCTAACATTTTCATAAATTATCTAAATACCCTAAATTTTCATAAATTACCTAATTACCCTAATATTTTAATAAATTACCTAAATACCCTAATATTTGTGGGACGGGTATTCAATGCATATCCCCATTTTGGGGTATGCAAGGCAAATTACTGTACAATATACGGAGTACCCAGAGACTCATCTAGAGTGACACACTATGGCGACGACGTCCTAGCCGTAGTCGCCGTCGTGTGTCACTCGAACTAGATTCGTTTGTCTCTGGGTACTCCGTATATTGTACAGTAATTTGCCTTCTGAAAATTTTGGCGGGTTCTTGCGAGTACCTGAACAGTAGGTACCCGCACCTCGCGTATACAAGTACGGGTACTAAAATTAGTTACCCGTGCGGGACGAGTTCGGGTAGAGAGAATCTCGCGGGTACCCACTGGTGCCCACCCCTACCACGAACTTTTAATTTAGAAAACCAAACAAGTATTATAATTCGAGTCGGGTTTCAAGTTATACGGATAATTTACCTCGGGAAGTTGCTTGCGGAAAGCGACCTCTAGCCTAGCGTCGAGTGTATTCTCGCACACGATCTTCCCATCACGAGACGCCAACACAACTCCCCCGGAACTATATATATATAACAAACAGTATAAACATATGTATAACAAACACTACGAACTAAGAATGTTTGTTAAGGTAAAGATGTAATGATATAATAATAATAAATGATATATATATATATATATATATCAAAAGTAATAATCCGTTAAGTCATATTTTCTTTAAGTTCGCAAATTTTTTGTCTAAAAAATAATTAGATTATATTTCCTATAAATACTTATATTTATATATTATAACTTAATATTATTTATTTTGATCACATTTAAAATATTTTTTCACAATATTTTCAATTTCAATATATGTTTCTCTCCATTTTTAAAATTTACTTTACTTGATTTTATGAAAAAATAATAAACAAACTCTCATTCGTTCCAAATTTTCACGTTTTATATGCTCTCTTTCCTATTTTCATACTTTACACTAATCTTATTCTCCATTATATTTTGATCCTAATATTATTTCTTTTTGTGTTTATTCATATTTTCATACTTTACACTAATCTTATTCTCCATTATATATATATATATATATATAATCATAAATGGTTGGTGTGAAAAAAGGTTAAAACTTTACCAATGAGGACCATGATGATCATGGCTAGAAGGAGCTGGTGGAAGAAAAACATCATTATCCACTAAGATCTCAGGAGCATGAACCTTTGCTTTCTCAGCATATTCATCCTTTGCATCATCCAATACAGATTCCACCATTTCAAGATCTTCTTTACGACAACGCAGTAAAACCGACGGTTCTTTCAATCTAAGCAAACACTGTAATGGATTCGATAATGATAAGTCTAAAGAATTTGATCAATTTATAGATGAATTAAATGTCATTCTCTTGTAGTTAACCTGAACAATGAGATTTTTCAGAAGCTTTTTGTACTCATGGTGGTGATGACCAAAGAAATTGTGATGGCTAACTTTCAGAAGTTCTTTTGCTGCTTCTTCTTTCATGAGATTGACAATGTCATCTTGGGCTTGTAGAACTTTGATCCTTGATGCATTCAGTTGCATCGAATATTCACTGAATCGAAAAAAATGCACAAATCCATCATGATGATTACTCATTTCAGTCTGATGATCATCGTCAACGATTAACAGATAGATATAGCTCGATTGATACTCGAATGTGTCTTTGTGCACAAATCAAAGTAATCATGAAGGGATAAACCAAAAAGAAACTTGTAATTTCAGATGACCCAAGTCATGATTTCGAACAAACAATGGATCAAACAAAGAGCCAGCAGTGAC
Source organism: Gynandropsis gynandra (assembly GCA_036759665.1). Lineage (NCBI taxonomy): Eukaryota > Viridiplantae > Streptophyta > Magnoliopsida > Brassicales > Cleomaceae > Gynandropsis > Gynandropsis gynandra. Next base: position 561,624 of record CM071864.1, read on the forward strand.
AATTTACAGATAGATATCATTCGATCGATACTCCTAAGTGTTTTTGTGCACAAACTGATATGTTAAACACAAATCGAAGTAACCATGAAGGGATAAACCAAACAGAAACTGGTAATTTCAGTTAACCTGAGCCATGATTTTGACCGAACAATGGATCAAACAAAGAGCCAGCAGCGACAATTTACAGATAGATATCATTTGATCGATACTCCTAAGTGTTTTTGTGCACAAACTGATATGTTAAACACAAATCAAAGTAACCATGAAGGGATAAACCAAACAGAAACTGGTAATTTCAGATTTCGAAAAAAACAATGAGCAAGAAGCTACGATTTACAGATAGATATCATTTGATCGATACTCCTACATGTCTTTGTGCACAATCTGACATGTTAAACACAAATCGAAGCAACCATGAACGGATAAACCAAACAGAAACTGGTAGTTTCAGATAACCCGAGCCATGATTTAGACCAAAAAATGGATCAAACAAAGAGCAAGCAGCGACAATTTACAGATAGATATCATTTGATCGATACTTCTATGTGTTTTTGTGCACAAACTGATATGCTAAACACAAATCAAAGTAACCATGAAGAGGATAAACCAAACAGAAACCGGCAATTCAGATAACTCGCCATGATTTTGACCAAACAATGGATCAAACAAAGAGCAAGCAGCAAAAACTAGTCTGAAGAACATAGCATTGACAACGTTTTTAGAAGAAAAAGAGGCTCACATCTTCTTACGGACATCCACTTGCTTCTCCTTCTTCTCATATTCCTGTCTGATCTTCTTCTTCTCTGCTTCAACCAGCTGCAACTTCTCGATGTTGAATTCCTGCAATACACAACACACCATATCCACAATTACACCACGAATCGCATCGCTTAAACGAACAAATCGAACTACCAGATCAGCAATTTCCGAGGCTATAAACTCTAAGCGATACAAAACACAGTGAACTACAGCAAAATCAATCAATTCAAAGGGGAAAACTAGGATTTGAATACACAACACACCATATCCACAATTACACCACGAATCGTATCGCTTAAACGAACAAATCGAACTATCAGATCATCAATTTCCGAGGCTATAAACTCTAAGCGAAATAAAACACAGTGAACTACAGCAAAATCGAACTAACTAGGATTTGAAGGAAACGAAATGAGATCTCACTTCTCCGAGTGAGATCAACACAATCAAACAAAAATACACACGAAAAATAGAGAGAGAGAGCGCGATCCAACCGAACAAAAACATTCACGCAGCCGCACAGTGAAATTCCGGAGATAAATTACACCAAATCTAACAAGAACAAGAATAATGAAGAAGTCAGAGAGAGAAAAGAGTAACAAACTTCTTCGGCGGAGATGGAGATCTCGTTGGATTTCTCTTCCGCTTCTTGGCGGATGAATCTCACCATCTGCTGGATCTGCTTCGAAACATCGACGTCGTTCATCTTCGCAAGGAGATTTCAAAATCCACAGAAACAACGAAGGAGATGATGATGATCTTCCTCCTCTGCCTTCGAGATGAGGATGAAGATGTGTTTGACAGATTGTCCTATTTGCAATGACCAGTTTATATATATATATATATATATATATCTAAACAGTGGATAGATCAATCAATATCTGTGGTAAACTGTGTAAATCTAAGAAAAATTGAAGGGTAAAAAGGGAAAAATAAAAATTTACGGAAGCCACTCTTTATATCAGAGCCTGGTTTCGATCCAGGGACCTGTGGGTTATGGGCCCACCACGCTTCCGCTGCGCCACTCTGATTTTGTTGTTTTAATGTCAAATTTAGTTAACCTATATTAACATATGTAAAATATTATACATTACACTTCTTGTTTTAAATTAAATTAAAACATTATTAATCTATATTCTGTTGTTTTAAATTAAAATATAGAGTAAATAAATTTAATCTATATTTTGTTGTATTAAGTTAAATATAGATTAAATAAATTTAATCCATATTTTGTTGTTTTAAATTAAAATATAGATTAAATTTATTTAATCTATATTTTTTGTTTTAAAATATTATACATTTATAATTTTGTTATGTTATCGTTTATATTTGAATATTTGAAAATAACAGATATAGCTATATTATCCTTCATTGGTATATATAAAAATGTAATTTTTTTTCAATTTCATTTTATAATTATTCAAGTTGATGCACAAAAAACAACCAAAAAATCTATTTGTCTGCGTTTCGGATTCAATAAATATAAATATTTATAACCATGTTTTGTATATATTTTTTAACATAAATTGACCATAAAATCGAATTTTATTACATAATTAAAAGAACCCAAATTCTTTCTGGATAATAGACAGGGAAGAATCCTCAATCCATTCCTTTTTTTCCTGAGAATTCACTGCCCATTGATCTGATTTCTGATCGAATTTATAATCGATTACTGTTTGCATTGATTTTAATAATCCATACAGAACGAAAACCGATCAAAAGATGATGAATATTCGACAAATCCGAGATTACATACTTAAGGAGATGAAATCAAACCAGAGAAGAACCTGATCCGCCATAGCTAACGAAGAAATGGAAGAATCAGATAGGGCTGAGGAGTTGGAAGAGATTAGGTTTAGGATCGGAGTTCATGCCTACGATGATGATCAGAGGGATGAATCCGTAATGAGTCGCGACCTTCGCCTTCTTCAATGTCCAATTGGTCCATTCCTTCACCACTTGAAGCTTCGATTGTTCATCTAAGGAAGAAGATGATCCCTTGGAAGCTTTTCCCTTTGGTTTAAGCTTCGACGAAACCCTAGACGCCATTGATTTTGATCTCAGAGAAGTTAGAATCTCTCTGTGTCGCTTCTTCTCGTAGCGGAGATTTTTATGCTCAGAGCCAAAACCCTAAGCCCTCTTTAAGTCGGCTTGGAACTCTCTCCCTGGAACAGAGGGTTACGTTGAAAATTGTCATTTCCTCCATGTTTAATATATATTTTTTCTTATATTCAAATTATAAAATTGAACAAGTAATATATATATATATATTCATTTATTTAATTACGACAACATATATTTTTTGTAACCTATAAATTCTATGGTGTAAATCATTTGTCGAAGAAAATTGTAAATGTAAATTTATCTATTTGATGCAAGTAATTTTGAAATAAATTAGAGGAATTATATAATATTGGTTGAAATGAATTATTTGAAATGACTGTCACAAATAGAAATTAAACTAGAGATTTATTGTATATATAATGTGTGGATATATATTTATGATATATGATATTATGAATTTTTTAAAAATATACGTTGTTATAACGAATTTTTTTTCGTATCGATTGAGTAGGAAAAAAATGTTTTTATGATAATTGAAGTGAAATATTATATCACATTCAATTTAGAACATTTAAATAAAGTCGAATATATTTGCAAGGGCAATACTAGTGATAGTTTAACCATATAGATTTTAATATTTATCATCACTGAAAACAGTAGAACGATAACGTTAATTAATAATTAGAATCAATAGGATCGAATATATCAAATAATACCAGTTTTGTTTACGAATCAATCTTTTAACTACATTTGTCTTTCTTTACAATGCACTAATACACTAAAAATTTTCGCAGATAACTCCCCTGAATTAGATATAAATAAACGCCAATTGTTTCTTTTCATTTTTCACTGTATCGCTCTAAATACGCTTAAAACTCTGTGAAGTGTAGTATTTATTCGATATTTCTCAAATTCGTTAACCTCGAGTTAACTTATATATATTCGGATGTGTTCAGTTAATCCACCAATTTTACAGCTGTACATCTTTATTATCTTTTTTAAACTTGATTTCTTCTCATTATTCTCTTTGACTCCCTTTTATTTTCCTTATTTTTCTTTTTGAATCTTTCACCTCCCTTACAACGCTCAACAACCTAATTTTGAAAAGATCACATGTTTATAAAATATTGCATTAACAAAATTAAATGCATCATTATATTTTTTTTATATTTTCCAAATATAATTTAACTTAACCAAAACTGTATTACAATTTTTTTTCTAAAACTAAACTATTAATATTATAGATTTAAATATATATATATATGTGTGTCATAAATAATAATATTGCATTTATCAATAATATAAAATCCCGAAATATTTCATTTCTATGTAGCATCTGCAGAAGCTAAATCGCGACTGAGTTCGGACTTGGGAGGATCTCTCTGAGGTAACCCTAATTCATCAGGAAATTTTGAATTCTTCGGTGCTTAATTTCTTCGATCTACTTTCCGTGTTCTCAAAATTTTCCGATTCGAAGCTGTTTTTGCTGAATCGATCTAGGGTTTACTCGAATTTTTTGTTGTTCCAGGGTTTGTTTGGGCGAAATGGCGTCGAAACGGATCTTGAAAGAGTTGAAGGATCTCCAGAAAGATCCTCCAACCTCGTGTAGCGCAGGTTAGCACAAATTATTCTCTTTCATGTTTGATCCATCGTGTTTGATTCAATTTTCCAGCTGATCTCATGTTGCTTCGTAATTGTATGAGATCCTTGTACATGTATTCTGTCGAAGTATGCAATCGAATTGAAAGTTACATAAACTGCTCTCTGAATATTGCAGAAGGAACATTTGCTTTTGTTTGATGATTGTAAAGTTTTAGGGTTTTGGATGGTGAATACCTTTGTTTGATGATTGTAAGGAGCCGTAGACCTTTGTTTTAAGCTTATTCTTGTATTCCTTTAGCGTTGCTTTGTTGATCTTAGTGGGTTGTTGTGCTTCCAATGCATTGTGCTACCGTTTGCTCATAATAACGCTTGAGATCAAGAAAGAATCATTGTACTTTCTTCTCCAATTCCAGTTTCAAGTGAAAGCTTGTGAGATTGATTGTTCATATTAGGATCCCACGTCGCTTAGAAATGGGATTAAGTGATGCCTTATAAGGCCATGGACACCCTCGCCCCATAAGCTATAGCTTTTGGGGATGAGATCTGTGGGTCTTTGCGGGATTTGTTTGGGCCTATTATGGGATGTGTACTTATCAATTGGTATCAGAGCCTGCCCACACCGTTGGCCTGGCTCCGTGAAAGGGGTAACCCGAAAGGAGCGACCTGGGTTAGGCCAAAGTGGGTCGTCTAGATTGGGCTATCGGAGTGGGACGACGAGGATGTCGATGCTTAAACGAGTGGGTATTGTTAGGATCCCACATTGCTTAGAAATGGGACTAAATGATGCCTTATAAGGCCATGGGCACCCTCACCCCCCATAAATTAGCTTTTGAGGATGAGATCTGTGGTCTTTACGGGATTGGTTTGAGCCTATTATGGGATGAGTTCGTATCAGTTCACTCTGCGATTGTTTTCTCGTTTCTTATGTTTTATCGTTCAACTCCATATGGAGAGGTAAACAATTTTGTGTAATTTGTGAAGGATTAACAACTCCATATGCATGCTTTTCGCAATAGAAACCTTATCATCGTTTCACCGAGGCTAACTTATGTTTTACTTTTGAATGCATCGAGTTTATTAGGCCCCGTCGCTGAAGATATGTTCCATTGGCAAGCTACAATTATGGGTCCTACCGATAGTCCATATGCCGGAGGAGTATTTCTTGTTACCATTCACTTTCCTCCCGACTATCCTTTCAAACCTCCAAAGGTACTACTAATAATAACAACCTTTTCCACTACTAAAAACTCCATCCTTTCATTCTTATATCACATTGAATGCCTGACTGGTGGAGTCGCAACCAAACGCAAATGCTACGATTGCGTTTTCTGGCGACTCCGGGCGACATTAAAACCGACCGGTGGATTCGCAGTCGCCCGAAAACGCACCGAAACACAGATTTTAAAAATATGAAATTATGTTGCTTTACGTTTGCGTTTTTTTGCGTTTTGAATAAAATTACCAAAATACCCTCGTGTCTTTCCTTATCTCTTCTCTCTTTTTATTATAATTTATATTAATCGTAAATAATATGCATATATATATTGTATATTAAATATTTTATAATTTTATAATTTTTAAATTTATTTCAAATATTTGAAAATTATAATTTAAATAAACTTTTTGCTTAATAATTGTCTATTTTGTTAATTTTATTCAAAACGCAATCGTAACAGTTTTCTACCATTCGCTTCTAGTCATCCGCAAACACACGATTTCACCATTCAGACAAAATGAAACAAAATCCATCGATCGCTGATAGAAACGCCGCCAAGCGCAAGCGCAAACGTTGCGTTTCTCCCAGTCAAGCCCTAAGCTCTATGTACATTTAAAAAGAACTAAGGAAGCCATTAGAACCGTAAATATGCAGATTTAACCATTCCTTTTTCTTCATCTTCGGATTCAAAAGCCATTCTCATATCTTTATTTGAAATGGGGTCTTAACGTTTTGCGGTAGGTTGCATTCAGGACGAAGGTATTTCATCCTAACATCAACAGCAATGGAAGCATTTGCCTTGACATTTTGAAAGAACAATGGAGTCCTGCCCTTACCATTTCTAAGGTCAGCATTGAATATATATATATATATATTTATATATATGGGATATTGCATCTCTTATTTGTTTAAAAAAGAAAAAAAAATTTTACTTCTAATCAATGTTCTAAAAGTCTTCGTCTAGTAGACTAGTAAATGTAGATGGCTTTTAAAAGAAAGTCTTTGTCTAAAACAATGTTATTTTGACATTTCTAAAAAAATATAAAATTAAAATCGGTTTAAAACAAATATATTGTTATTCTCGTATTTAAAAGGAAATTATAAAAATAATTTGATACTAAAAATTTAAAAAATAAAAAATGTCTAGACGTCTAGGACCTAAATTTAGACATTCTGTATGAAATCGAATTAAAATTGGGTGAAATCAGTTTCATAAATTATTGTTTTGAATATTGAAACATTAATTATAATATCTAATGTATATACAAAATGTTAATTATACGAATAAACTTGTTTAACCCATTTAATCCGATCTGTATAACCCATTATTAAATAGATCGGATTGAAACCAACTCAATTATATTATAAAACCCATTTTATTTTAATGGGTATAATCCAAACCATTGACATCTCTAACCTATTAGGCCTTCGTGAATCGTCTAACGTTTAGCGATTTTTACAACGCTACTTCGGGTGAATCAGGTATTGCTATCAATATGTTCTCTGTTAACCGACCCGAACCCAGATGACCCGTTGGTACCGGAGATAGCGCATATGTATAAAACCGATAGAGCCAAATACGAGGCGACGGCTAGGAGCTGGACTCAGAAGTATGCCATGGCCTAACCATTGCTTGCTGCTTCATATTCTTCAGACAGTCAAAGGTGTGTTCTCTCTTATCAAATGCCCATCAACTTATTTCCTTCTCTGTTTCAAATGGATTTGTTCAGTCTATCTCACTTCTATTTATAAATATCTTATATATATATATATATTATACTTTAAATAATCAAATTACAAATTTTAAATATGGAAATTGCGGTCAAATTTTGTTTAAGATCGAGTCGGAATGGATTTGGATCAACAATGTATCAGTTTTTTAGAATTTTGAATCAGATTAGTAAATTCAATTAAGGTTTAAACAAAAGAGGGGTTTTAGATATTTTTTTTATAATAGATAGAAAATAGAATTAAAATTAAAATTTAATTTTTTTAAAAAGGCAAAATTGAAAATAAAATTGGATTAAAATAATATTTTTGGAAGCCAATAGGTGACTTTTTGTAAAATAGAAAAAATGTAAATTGAAGTATTTTCTTTTTGCAATTTTAATAATAATTTAATTATCCTCAAAATCTATATCAATTGAAAAAAGGGCATATATATATATATATATATAATTGGTCTGTGAATAGATTCAAGAAGTAATGCGGTCGTTTTCCCGTTTTGGAACAATCTGCCTTCTATTTAAATCTACAATCGTCCAAATTTATATTTTAAAAAAATCTTTTTTTTTTAAATCGGTATATTCTACCCATTTGAGAACTATAATTATAATCAAGTAAATCCAGCTAAATGTTGTAAAAATAATTTCAATCAAATCATGATTCTTTTATAACATTTAATCCTTATTATAACCATTAATCGATTGCAGATTCGAATTCGAATAAGATGATGAAAAAACCAACCAAACCCTGACTCATGTCGATCATAGATTCGAATTTAAATAAAACAATCGAATTTGAATAGAATAATAAAAAAAAACTAAGCCCAATATTATTGTTTCAACAAAATGTAAATTTTGCCTAATTAAATGATTAATTTATAATCATAAAATCGTGTGGTTATATGCTAACGTGAAGGCATTATCAATTCCACCCCCGAACACGATGCATACATACATACTTGCATGAATTTATTTTCATAACCTTTTTTTAAATCAATTTATTGACAAAACGTATAGAAAAGTGTTTCAAATATAATAAAACCGTTATATATTGAAAACATGTGAATGATTTTTTCCTTGACAAACTTTGAAAATTATTAAATTTGTTAAATAATATACATAATAAAATTTATTTTAAAATAAATATATCAATTTTCAAATTTCATTCAGATGGTTTTAATATTACCTCATAAAAAATATATGATCCTCTATTTCATCGTTTTAATTTGATATACACAATAAAATTTGAAAACTGATGTAAAATGAGGATACATAAACTGTTTGATGATTTAAGGATTTTAATAATTGAATAACTTTATAATAAAATGAAAACCTTTCATAAATTTTGGTATTTATATAAGATGTGAAGTGTATATATTATTAAATCTAATTTTTTTATAGGTATAAAACATCGTGATGGTCACGTCTGCCACAAATATGTCATGTAGCCGACGAATTTTTATTTATTTATAATTTTTAGATACTTTAAATAATTTTATTGTCATACCTTTTGTAAGTCGGTAAATCTAATTTTAGTTCCATTTATTTAAAATTGTTTTAATTATATATATAAAATGATTTAAATGCATAATTTTTAAAAAATCAAAATTTAAAACGTATATAATCAGAAATTAAAAAATCCACACTGTCAAACGCGTACTTCTTGAGAAAATTAGAAAAAGACATATAATTATAGATCAATTAGTCTTAATTAAGAAACTTATTTTTTATTTATAAACAAAATAATCTTTATTTTGGGGCTTTTTGAAAATAAACATATAAACGGTGTCGTTTAGCTCAGAAAGGATATTGTATACGAGATGGGATTAATTAATTACTTAATTAAAAGATTATATTAATTAAATTAGTTTAATATTTAATTAATTATGACGGAACTCGCGGGAACACTTCATTCATATATTGCACCCAGAGAAAGCGGACTTGTTTTTTTGAACGGCCAAAACCCCAAAGAGAAAAAAATAACCGACGAGAAAAGAAAATTTTCAAAGATTTTCCTGGAAAATTTGGTCTTCTTCCTTACAGGTGGGAAAATTATTTAGGGCTTTGAGGAAGAAACCCAAAGAGAAAGGTGTTGTTATTGCTGCGTCCTTCATTTTCCCATCAGAAAATTCATTCAGAAAGAAAGAAATCTATAAATCGGTGGAATTTTCTGGTGATTTGAAGTCTGTTTTTGATTATTTTGACCTAAATTTCTGGGTTTGAAAACCTAAGATTTGAGATGAAATCTTCTTATGTTCAGGTTGAAGATTTGTTCATGTTTTATTAATGGGTTTGAATGTCTGAAAAGCATCCTTGTTTCAGGTTCGTTTGAATTTATCTTCTCATATTTCTCCCGCCTGATTTCTCTTTGGTAAATCCATGAATGAATTAGGGTTTTATATTTCCTGATGATCCTTGATTAAGATCCATGAATGAATTAGGGTTTTATATTTCCTGACGATCCTTGATTAAGATCCATGAATGAATAGGGCTTTATATTTCCTGACGATCCTTGATTATAAGATCCATGAATGATTAGGGTTTTATATTTCCTGATGATCCTTGATTAAGATCCATGAATGAATAGGGTTTTATATATATGTATAGTTAAACACATTTCCTTGATTAAGATCCATGAATCTGATGATTAATGTATAATTAAACACATTTCCTTGATTAAGATCCACGAATCTGATGATTTATGTATAATTAAACACATTGGAACTTCCATGAATCTGATGATTTATGTATAATCTCCTGCATTGCTACCCTCATTCGATTGATATTTTTATGATAAATCTTTGTATAATTTGGATTCGATTTCTCAGGTATCATAATCTCGAGCCTACTGGATTCGATTCGATTGGCTCTTGCGTTGATTGTGTGTATTTGGGTGGAACTTTTTAGGGTTCCTCTGTAAAACATTGTATAATGGAGCAATTCAGACAGATGGGAGAGGTACTCGGAAGTCTAAATGCGCTAATGGTATTACAAGACGAAATCTTAATCAATCAACGACAATGTTGTTTGTTGTTAGAAGTATTTAGTTATGCATTCAACACAGTTGCAGAAGAAATCAGACAGAATCTAAAGCTTGAAGAGAAAAATAGTAAATGGAGAGCCCTTGAACAGCCATTGAAAGAGCTTTATAGAGTTTTTAAAGAAGGAGAATTATACGTTCGATATTGTATGGATACAAAAGATTGGTGGGCTAAAGTGATGAATCTTGTTCAAAACAAAGATTGTGTTGAGTTTCATATCCACAATTTGCTTTGTTATTTCCCCGCAGTGATAGAAGCGATTGAAACAGCGGGAGAAATCTCGGGTCTTGATCCTTCTGAGATGCAAAGAAGGAAAGTTGTATTCTCGAGGAAGTATGATAAAGAATGGAATGATCCTAAGCTTTTTCAATGGAGATTTGGGAAGCAGTATCTTGTACCGAAGGAGATTTGTATTCGGTTTGAGCATTCATGGAGAGAAGATCGATGGAATTTAGTCGAGGCTTTACAAGAGAAGAGAAAGTCTGACAGCGATGATGTGAGTAAGAACGAGAGACGTCTTGCTGATTTGCTTCTGAAGAAGTTAACTGGATTCGAACCCTTTCACGGGAAGCTATTCCCGAGTTCTGTTTTGGTTGGATCGAAGGATTATCAAGTGAGGAGACGGTTTGGTACGGGTGGTCAATACAAGGAGATTCAATGGTTGGGTGATAGTTTTGCAGTGAGGCATTTTTTCGGGGATTTTGAGCCATTAAGTTCAGAAATTTCCGCTCTTTTATCGCTTTGCCACCCGAATATACTTCAATATCTAATCGGATTCTACGATGAAGAACGGAAAGAATGTTTTCTGGTTATGGAATTGATGCATAAGGATTTGCAAAGTTACATGAAAGAAAACTGTGGACCGAGAAGGAGATATCTATTCTCTATTCCTGTCGTGATCGATATAATGCTACAAATTGCTCGAGGTATGGAATATCTTCATTCGAACGATATCATCCATGGCGATCTAAACCCAACGAACATTCTTTTGAAAGAGAGGAGTCACACCGAGGGTTATTTCCATGCGAAAATTTCTGGGTTTGGTTTATCTTCGGTAAAAACGCAATCTTTTCGTCCTCTATCAAGACCAAACACACCAGATCCCGTCATTTGGTATGCACCGGAAGTTCTAACCGAGCTTAACCAAGACCAAGACGCTACGCCGAAATCAAAGTTCACACATAAAGCTGATGTATATAGCTTTGGAATGGTATGTTTTGAGCTTATAACGGGTAAAGTTCCATTCGAAGATAGTCATCTTCAAGGCGATAAAATGGCGAAGAACATTAGAATGGGAGAGAGACCTTTATTCCCATTTCCTTCACCGAAATACCTCGTGAGTTTAATTAAACGATGTTGGCATTCAGAACCGAGTGAACGTCCAACGTTTTCATCGATCTGTCGTATCTTACGATACATAAAGAAGTTTCTCGTTGTGAATCCGGATTATGGTCATCCGCAAATGCAAATCCCTCTTGTTGATTGTTGGGATTTAGAAGTAAGATTCTTAAGGAAATTTTCAACAGAAGGGCATGTAACGTCGGTAAGTCAAATCCCGTTTCAGATTTTCGCTTATAAGGTTGTCGAGAAGGAGAAGGAGAAATCGAATTCGAGTATTAAAGAAGGGAATTCAGAAACAAGTGAAACTATTTCTGAAATTGAAGATCCGCCATTGTTGTTATTAAGAGATACAAAATCATTATGTTTAGATACAATCTCTGAATATTCAGACATAAGATCTGTTTACTCTGAAGCTCCTGTCAAAAAGATCTCTGCTTTGAGGAAAACTCCCAGTTTAGGTCAGTTTTACATTCATATTTCTGATTATAAATTCTGCTTTTTTAGTTGATTGATGATTAAATTGAGATACCCTTTTGAATGATTTTTATAATTTCTGGTTTTTTAGTTGATTGTTGATCAAAATGAGATACCCTTTTGAATGATTTTTTTTTTTATAAATTCTGCTTTTTTAGCTGATTGATGATATACCCTTTTGAATGATTTTTTATAAATTATGGTTTTTTAGTCGATTGATGATCAAAATGAGATACCCTTTTGAATGATTTTTATAAATTCTGCATTTTTAGTCGATTGATGATCAAAATGAGAAACCCTTTTGATTTATTTTTATAAATTCTGGTTTTTTAGTCGATTGATGATCAAAATGAGAAACCCTTTTGATTTATTTTTATAAATTCTGGTTTTTTAGTCGATTGATGATCAAAATGAGATACCCTTTTGATTTATTTTTATAAATTCTGGTTTTTTAGTCGATTGATGATCAAAATGAGATACCCTTGTGATTGATTTTTATAAATTCTGCATTTTTAGTCCATTGATGATCAAAATGGATACTCTTTTGATTGATTTTTACAAATTCTGGTTTTTTAGTTAATTGATGATCAAAATGAGATACCCTTTTGATTGATTTTTTATAATTTCTGGTTTTTTAGTCCATTGATGATCAAATTGAGAAACCCTTCTGATTGATTTTTATAAATTCTAGTTTTTTAGTCCATTGATGATCAAAATGAGATACCCTTTTGATTGAATTTTATAAATTTTGGTTTTTTAGTCCATTGATGATCAAAATGAGATACCCTTTTGATTGATTTTTTATAAATTATGGTTTTTTAGTACATTGATGATCAAAATGAGATACCTTTTTGAATGATGTTTATAAATTGTGGTTTTTTAGTCCATTGATGATCAAAATGGATACCCTTTTGAATGATTTTTTTATAAATTATGGTTTTTTAGTCCATTGATGATCAAAATGAGATACCCTTTTGATTGATTCTGGTTTTTTAGCTGATTGATGATCAAAATGAGATACCCTTTTGAATGATTTGGATGAAATTTTAGGATTGAGATCGACGGGAAATTCGCCGTTAAGAGGAAAAACGGCGTCGTCTAAAGGATCGCCGTTGAGTCAATTTGGGAGAAATGGGAACAGAGGGAAGAAAGATATGAGATTGCCATTAAGTCCAATGAGTCAGTCAAGTCCTGCCCCATTCCCACAACGTCATGCTTCTGATTCTGAACTCAACTGAACTCAACTGAACTTAGCTTCACTTGTCCATGGAACATGGAACATGGAACATGGAACATGGAACATGGAAGATCTCTATACTTCTTTTTTTTTTTCTTTTTTTTTCTTCAGAAAGAAGCAGAAGCATAATTTCAGTTCATACTATAATATATATATATATATATAAACAAAAAAAGAGGAAGAGGTAGGGATTCTTGGTGTCTTATTTGAATTACTTTCTTTGGTGTATTTTTTTTTTTGGTTTATCTCTTTCTGTGTATAAACTTTGGCTGAATTTGGCTTTTATGTTTTTTTTTTGTTCTTTTTTTAATTATTAAGCAATAGATGGATATTTTGCAAAATGTTATAACTATATAACATATTTTAATTATGAATTTAATTAAAAATTATATTTTTATTAATAAACAATATAATCACTATTTACAAAATTCAAAACTATATATAAAATAATATATATTTATACATAATTATACATGTCATTCATATATATATATATATACATATACGAATTTAATATTAATATTATTATTTTTCAACGAACTATCATTTTAATTTATCTTATTTAATTTGTATATTGTTTTATATCGATTATAATATCAATTATAGATTTGTTTTTTTTAAGTTATTGAGCATATTTTGGTTGAAATAGTTTCAAATATAAGGCAGTAGCGTGGGGCACAAGAAAACTGTTCGAGAAAGGGAAGTATTCTCCCGCCTGCTGCGTCTTCGATTCTATTTCAGCCTACGCGGTGGTGGGGTATTGAATAACAATTTCATTACTTTTAGGGTAATAGTGAAAATATTAAAGAATATAGGGACCAAAAGTGAAATATTGATATCTCGTTTGGGCTTTTTTTCAAGTGGATTATATAAGCCCACTATAGGCCCAATATATAGAACTGTTCTTTGATTTGACATAGTCCTCCCTTTAAAAAATTGTGTAAAATTATGTATGTATGATAAATTATATATTTAATATAAAAAATTGTTATTAATTAATTAACCTGTGCATTTATAGATGGATTTTATTATGTTATATTTAAATTTAATTTCTCAAAATATCGCGGTTTTTTCTCGCGCGTTGATTCCAATATTTTCATCATCGCGTGGTGGTATGCTTGTAATTATATACTAAATGGAAGGGCACTTACATTAACATGGCAACATGTTTTGCATTAAGACATAATCTTCAAATCATAAACACCTCTTATTTTTTTTTTTTGTCTTAATCCCTTTTCTTTTCGTTGAATTTGCTTTCCTCAATTCAAAAATTCAGGTATTTTTTTTTTCTTTTTTGCTTTCGATCCGCCTGATGGAGGAGGAATCTTCGCTCGCCATCCAGATTCTGCCGGTAATTCTTTTTTTTTTTTTTGTTTTTGTGAGTGTGCGATTTGGTTTCTTTCGAAACTCCTGTTTGGTTGTCGGAAATATGGTCGGAACGTGGAAACAAATTGGTCGGATTGAGAACGAAATCGATTGGTGAGGTCATCGGTATGAAAATGATTGGCTCTTTGATATTGATCCTCGGATTTTTTTTCCGACAAATCCAAAATCACTTGTTCCATTTCTTTATTTAAATTCATAATTTCTTTCCCCTTTTTCGATTTAGGATTCTTATCTCACGTCACCGGTATTATATATCATTTTTTTTATTTCATGAATTTCCATATTGAAGTTGCCAGTTATGTGTTCGATGAATTTCCATTCTGAATCTTATCCTTTTGTCAAGGTTTCTTGAGGTAGAAGTAATCATAAAAAAAACAAAAAAATGCTTGATGAGATTGTTTGAAATCTATGCTTTGTTTGGTTTATATATTTCAAGATGAATGAATTAGTTCAACGGATTTTGTAGATTTAGTGTTAATTTAAGAAAACATTAATCATAGAAGAAGAGAGTTAGGGTTTTCAGACATTTTTCGAACTGAAGATTTGATGTTAAGACTAAAGACATGATGTTCTTTGGCTTTTGTAATGGATTTTCTTTCTATTACAAGGTTCATTATGGATTTTGATTCGGTCTAAATTCACTCGCAAATCAGTTTTAACTCGGAAAAAAAGAGTCCGTTGCAAATGGAGAAGGCGAAAACAGGTATAATACATGATTATGATTATGATTATGATTCTTCATATATATAATAATTGTATAATTTTATTTTATTTTTTTTTTTTTTGCAGAAGTAGAAAAGAAGGTATCGAAGATTCTCAAGTATATTCAGACAAAGAATAAGATTCCAAAAGAAACAAAGAAAGAACTAATCAGTCTCTTCAATGATCTTCAAGAGGAATGTGAATCTCTTTATTCAATTTTTGATGATCTTCATCAAGGATTAGATTTAGAAACTCATGGAAAAAGAGGAAAACCGAATGTTTCATCTTCATCTTCAAGTTCAGATTGGGAATATTACTCTTCAGAAGAAACAGAGAGTAATTCTATTGGTTTGAAATTGAGTTCTAAAGAAGTGAATGAAAGTGATAATAATAATGAGTTAAAACATAAGCTTGAAGCATTGAATATGGAGTATGGCATTGTTTTAACGAAGCTCGATGAGACAGAATTAACTAACAAGAATTTGAAGAGAAAGATTGAAGAGATTGAACGACAGTTGAGTGATGTAAAAGTTGAGTTGAAAGTGAAGATTGATAAGAACGATGAATTAGGAGAGAAAAATGAAGGGTTGAATTGTCGGATCATAGATTTGGAATCAATCTTGAAGGAGAAAAGTGGTGAGATATCAAATCTTATGGACAATTTAGGGAAAAGTGAGGTTAGATTTACATTAACAATCGAAGATTTGAAGAGTCAGATGAGTAATTTACAACGGGAAATAGATTTTGTGAACGCGGAATTGGGAAGAAGCATTGAAAGTAAGAAAAAGGTGGAGGTGGAATTGATGAATGAGGTAAATGATTTGAAACATCGACTTGAAAAGAAAACCGAAGAATTTTCAGAGGCTCAAATGAGATTGAAGCATATGGAGGAAAGGGTTAAGGTTGATTTGAAGATTCTCGAAGAAAAGGAAGATTTATTGATGAAAATGGATAAACTTAAATTGAAAATCGATAATTTGGAGAAACAACAAAAGGGTAAGATCATTGAGATTGATCAACTTAAAGAGGAGAATCAGAATCTGAAAAGAATAATTACAGAGATGGAATCATCACAGAAGGAGAAGAATATCGAAGAAAAGGAATATTTGTTGATGAAAATGGATAAACTCAAACTAGAAATCGATAATTTGGAGAAACAAGAAAAATGTAAGACCATTGAGATTGGTCAACATAAAGAGGAGAATCGAAATCTGAAAAGAATAATTACAGAGATGGAATCATTACAAAAGGAGAAGAATGTCGAAGAAAAGGAAGATTTGTTGATGAAAATAGATAAACTCGAACTAGAAATCGATATTTTTGAGAAACAGAAGAAGGGTAAGAATATTGAGATTGATCAACTTAAAGAGGAGAATCAGAATCTGAAAACAAGAATTACAGAGATGGAATCATCACAGAAGGCGAAGAATATCGAAGAAAAGGAAGATTTGTTAAACAAAATGGATAAACTTAAACTGGAAATCGATAATTTAGAGAAACATAAAAAGGGTAAGATTATTGAGATTGATCAACTCAAGGGGGAGAATCAAAATCTGAAAACAAGAATTACAGAGATGGAATCATCACAGAAAGAGAAAGGGAAGAAGAACGTCGAAGATTTATTGATGAAAATGGATAAACTAAAACTGGAAATCGATAATTTGCATAAACAAGAAAAGGGTAAGATCATTGAGATTGATCAACTTAAGGAGGAGAATCAAAATCTTAAAACAAGAATTACAGAGATTGAATCATTACAGAAGGAGAAGAACATCGAAGAAATAGAAAATGAAAGTAAGAATCTTGACAAGAAACTTTCTGATCAGCAAAAACTTGTGAAGGAACAAGAAGATATCATTATGAGGTACGTAATCCCGCAATCAAATACATCAAATTAGTTAATCAAATCTCGTTTAAAGTAATGTTATTTTTGTTTATTCATTTTAACGAAGATTATCAGCGAAGATCAAGGATCAACAAAAGCTTCTAAAGGATCAGAAAGACACGATTGATAAGTTTTCAGAAGATCAAAAATTGGTAAAACGGTGGTCATTTGGTTCAACACGAGATACGAAATTGAATCCTAATCTTCTAGAAAGGAAAATGGAAGAATTAGCTGAAGATTTTCGAATGAAAATGGAAGATCATATACGAATATTATACAGAAGGATTCATGTAGCTGAACAAATACACTTAGAAAGCAAGAACAACTACATCAAGACAAGGGACAATAATAATAATCAAACCAAAGGAAAGTTTGATTTTTTTGAAACCCATTTCAAGAAAATGAAGGAAATGTTCGAACAAGAAGATTTTCGTGGATCCGAAATGACGATTAAGAAGGTAAAAGAAGTTGATGAATACATTGGTAGAATCATAATAATGGCGAAAGAGATTGATAAAACAAAGATTTGGGTACTCGAGAAGAAGAACGAAGTTGAAACTTTAGCTGCGAAATTAGAATGCAGTGAAGCTCAAGAATCTTTACTAAAAGAGAAATTATCGAAACTCGAGACGAAACTTGCGGAAGAAGGAACAGAGAAATTAGAAATGGTAAAGGTAATGAAGAAATTTGAGAAGAGAATAAAAGAAATTGAAATTGATTTGAAGGAAAAAAAGATTGAATTGGAGAATTTAGGTGAAGAAAAAAGAGATGCAATAAGACAATTATGTGTTTTGGTGGATTATCAACGTTCTCGATATGATGATCTTAAACGATCTATCTTCTTGAAGCCTACTCTTAAATCCTAAAGGTAATTTTCTTTTTTAATTAATTCTGTTTTGATATTTGTATATATTTGCATATTTATTATGTAATTGGATTGCATGTTGTTGTAAATGCATCCTGTTTTTTTTTTTATTAATTTTTGTCTAAAATATTTTAAATTATTTTCTTTTAATTTTTATATGTTATTTTTGAATAATACATTTATAGCTTCAAATTTAATTATAAATATACATATCACTGATTATATATCGATATATATATATATATTAATGAATTAATTTGGAAATAATTTCATAATTATGTGTTTTGGTAGATTATCAACGTGGTCTTAAACGATCTATCTTGAAGGTTACTCTTAAATCTTAAAGTTAACCTAACGTAGGTCTTAAGTTTTCTTTTTTTGGACAATATTTTATTAATTTTATTTGATATTTGTATATATTTGCATATTTATTGTGAAATTGGATTGTATGTTGTTATAAACACGTCCTGTTTTTATTAATTTTTATCTAAATTAATTTAATTCATTTTCTTTAAAATTGTAGCTTATATATATTAATGAATTAATTTAGAAATGTTTTCATAATTTGTATATAATTCAAAATAATATGATACTTCATATAAAAATATATACGTAGTTACACTTGCATATATAAATTTGTTAGTTAACAAAACTTGGAACAAATTTATTATATATTTATTTTTTCTTTGATTTTGTTCACTTGTTTGTTAATGTGAATCCATCAAATCATATAAGACATAACATCATCATCATAGCAAAATCTATGGGTTAATATATTCGTATAAAGAAATTATATTCTCAATATTTATAAAAAATATTAATCGTAGTTTAAAACTCAATCATGTAAATAATATCGCGCGATATTTTCATGGACAAAATTAGCGTCAGTGGCAGAAACGTTATAAGTCGAAAATCAAAAGGGTATTTATGGAATATAAAAAGTATTTATGGACGTGAGAGGCATTAAACATAGTCAAGGCCAGCTCTATGATTTAGCCCAATAGACCCAATAATTAAGCCCATTAGGCCCAATAATTAAGCCCATTAGGCCCAATAATTAAACTCATTAGGCCCAATAATTAAACTCATTAGGCCTAATAGACCCAATAATTAAACTCATTAGGCCTAATAGACCCAATAATTAAGCCTATGGGTTTATAAATCGTTTTTTATTTCCTATTTATTATTTATAAATCATAGAGCTGAGCTGGCCTTGGTCATGACTATGTTTATCTAGGGGTGTAAAAAACAGCCCGAGCCCGCGGGCCCGCCCGAAACCCGTCCGAAATACGCGGGCTCGGGCTGTAAAATTGGCAGCCCGTTTGAAACCGGGCCTTCGGGCTCGGGCCGACCACAAAGCCCGTTTGAAACGGGCCCGGCCCGTCGGGCTTCGGGCCGGGCCGGGCGGCCCGAACTTTAACCTAAAATAGAGCTCTTCGTTTTGTTCCCCGATTCTCTCTCTCTCGTTCCTCTCTCTCTCGTTCCTCTCTCTCGTCGTCCCCTTCGTTTAAAACAGCTCGTCGCCGGCGTTCGTTTCCCGTTCGTTTCCC
>CM071864.1:581544-615963 GCA_036759665.1 Gynandropsis gynandra
TGCAGTTCAGACGTGTGCTCGTCCGGTCTCCGAAGAATTTAGGCCCGTTTGACACTCCTATGTTTATCCGACTACCAAAATAATATATTAGGAAAAATTAATATTCTTTGCTATAACGAACATAACTAAAATTAGTATGTATATAATTTATTTAAAATCTATTAACATCCTAACCCTTCAAATTTGAAAAAAAATCGAATTCCAATAATCTTAAAAATAAATATTGAAAAAAAGGATGGACAAAATTTTCCAAAAAAAAATGAGACTAAACGATTCTTTTATTTATAATTTTAATTTGGATTCTAAAATGATCTCGTTTTGGACTTCCTATAAATATAAAATCAATAATTTTTTTTTTTTGAAAAAAAGGAATGATGAATTGTAAAAATTTTCAAAAAGCCGAATTAAAAGGCGAATATTATCATCATCACACATGCGTTTATTCATTTAACAAAATCCCCACACGGAACATTTTAGCCATCTTGCTAACATGCGCCTCCTCCTCTGTTTTCCATTTCACTCACTTCCACCCTTAACCTTCACCTAATTTCATCCCATTTTTTCAAATGTCGGATCCTCCCCAACCCGATACCCGTCTCGATTCCGACGCCGGAGCCGCCTTCGTCCTCGAATCCAAAGGTATTTATATAATTCATTTTCCCTGTATTTTTCCAATTTTCCGTTTAATTTCGTTCATCGTCGTGCGAATTTTGAATTTCGCATTCGGTTTTTCCGCCGGAGAATTTGAATTTCAGGTGAGTGGTGGCATGCGGGATTCCATCTAACGACGGCGATCGTCGGACCGACGATATTAACATTGCCGTATGCGTTTAAGGGATTGGGATGGTGGTTAGGGTTTGTATGTTTGACGACGATGGGGATCGTCACTTTCTACGCTTATTATCTCATGTCAAAGGTTCTCGATCACTGCGAAAAGTCCGGCCGCCGTCACATTCGATTCCGGGAACTCGCCGCCGATGTTTTGGGTGAGACTCTCCGAAATTCGATCCTCTGTTATCGTAGACTCATAGAGTATATTAATTATATTAATTAAATAAAATTATATATCAAATGAAGAATTATAAATTTATCATTATTTAACGTTATATTAATTAAATAAAATTATATATCAAATGCATAATAAAATAAGATTATTTATGCATTTATTTGGAATTTGTTTCCCCAAAGCAAAGAGCATGGTCTCGTTTCAATGTGCGTGCTTTGACTTTTTTTTTATCGATTTGTGGAACTAACGGTTGACACGTGGCACATATGACACGTGGCACTTATGACACGTGGCACCTATTGACACGTGGCACTAGATTGTGTTTAATGTCCTACTGTCAGCTTTGGTAGGTGAGCTTCGTTTGTTTTCGTTCTGTTCTGGTGGGGTCTTAACCCGGTTTGAACCGATGATTACCGGATTTTGATTCGGTTTAGATTACTCGGTATTTGAACTCAATACTTGGTTTAGCAGTTTCGGTTAGGACCGAGGTATACCGGTTTTGAACCGATGCTTACCGAATTCAGATTCGGTTTTAGAAGTATACCGGTTGGTTACTGCATCTTGGTTTGATTCGGTTCGGTATTAATTTCATTGCTAACCGGATCTCATATGTCGGCATAGAGTTGAGGAGATTGAATTATCTAGTGGGTTGGCAAGAGTGTTTAATTATATTAAATTGTCTGAAAATCCAACACTCCCATATTTTTCCTAACCTTTCTTTATCTTAACTAAATGTAAAAGATTTCGTAAACCAACAAAATAATATGAAATTCGGACATTTGAAAATAATATTTCGAATAGGGATTTCGAGGGGATTTAGCATTTAATTAGTGTATTTGTTATGATAAAATTATCTCATATCGATTGAGACATGAATATTGGATTCATATATATAGTATTTGGCAATACTAAATTCTTTAGTTTTTGGGATTAGTTAGACTCAACCCATATTTGACATGGTATCAGAATCTGATTCATTTCGATTTGAATATATCGATGTTGGGCCTCTAACTGCGATTTACACGTTTCAGAACCGAGTTTGGACGTGAGGGGAGTGTTATGATAAGTTGTCCCACATCTGCTACGACATGAATTTTGAATTCATATATATATATATATATATATATGGTATTGGACAAGTCTAAATTCTTGAACTAGCTTTTGA
Source organism: Gynandropsis gynandra (assembly GCA_036759665.1). Lineage (NCBI taxonomy): Eukaryota > Viridiplantae > Streptophyta > Magnoliopsida > Brassicales > Cleomaceae > Gynandropsis > Gynandropsis gynandra. The sequence goes on from CM071864.1 coordinate 583,716, forward strand.
TATTAGTTAGATCCAGTTCATATTTGACGGGATTTCTTGTTATTTGATTCAGGACACATAATATATTTAACATTAAATCATAAAAGAAAGTGTTTTTATGTGAGCAAGTGAATGTTGTGCAGGATCTGGCTGGATGTTTTATGTAGTGATCTTCATTCAAACAGCTATCAACACCGGGATTGGAATTGGAGCGATTTTACTCGCAGGCCAATGCCTTGAGGTAAAACCTAAAACAATCTCGAATCCGATATACATTTGTGTGTATATATATATATATATATATATATATCAAAATCTGTAATCTTTTGTGGTGTTGTGGAATGGATTGTAAACAGATAATGTATTCGAATCTTTTCCCACACGGAACGTTGAAGCTCTACGAGTTCATTGCAATGGTGACTGCTGTGATGATACTTCTCTCACAATTCCCAACTTTTCACTCTCTCAGACACATCAATTTCGTCTCTTTGCTTCTCAGCTTAGGCTACACTTTTCTCGTCGTTGGCGCTTGTATCCACGTAGGTACGTACGCAAACGAAAATATTCCTTCTTTGATTTACATTTGATGAAAAAGATTGAATGTAGCAATCATGATCGTTATCTCAATCGATCAAAGTAATGTTTTTGTTCGAACCCTTTGAATTGATGATATATATTCTTGTGTATAGTTCAAAAGGGTTGTCGAAAAGTAATGTTTTTGTTCGAACCCTTTGAATTGATGATATATATTCTTGTGTATAGTTCAAAAGGGTTGTCGAAAAGTAATGTTTTTGTTCGAACCCTTTGAATTGATGATATATATTCTTGTGTATAGTTCAAAAGGGTTGTCGAAAAGTAATGTTTTTGTTCGAACCCTTTGAATTGATGATATATATTCTTGTTAGAACTTCGCCGGAGAAACAACCCACGGTTGTTTGGTGAAGAACAGGCCAAAACTCAAACACAAAACTTAAAAGAACAGAAGAAAACAAACGCCGAATTGTGCTGTAATTGACAGACATTTCTGGTTTTCTTCTATTGTATAAATAAACTATTACATGGAAATAAAATCAAAATAAACCTTTAATTTCCTCCACAAAATCAGCCTAAATCAATTAGCTAATATTGTAAGGAAACTAAATCAATATTGTAAGGAAACTAAATCACTACTGACTAAGGAAAGTAAATCAGAAATATCAAGACACAAGGATTCATTCCTTACAGTCGAATTGTTCTGTATGTGTCCATAGTTGATGTCGATGAGACCAATTTTCCCGCGTAACTCATGAAACTTCGACTTAGCAAGCGCCTTCGTCAAAATGTCACTCAGTTGATCTTCGCTTCTAATGAACTCCACGTTAATTAGACCTCCTCCTGCAGCCTCTCGGACGAAGTGATATTTCACTCGAATATGCTTGCTCTGCCCGTGGAGAACTGGGTTCTTGATCAAAGCTATGGCAGACTTATTGTCCACCCTTAGTATTGGCGCCTTCGATGTTGTTCCTTGTACTTCCGCCAATACACGAGCGAGCCACAATGCTTGACTAGCAGCGTTGGCAGCTGCTATATACTCCGCCTCACACGTAGACTGAGCCACCACCTTCTGCTTCATGGATTGCCAAGTGATCGGACTGCCGCTGAGGAAGAAGATCGTCCCCGTTGTGCTCTTGCTTGTATCCACATCTCCGGCGTAATCACTGTCGCTGAAACCTGTCAAATAAGGCTCCTCCTTCTCCCTCCTACCGAACCAGACCCCCCAACTTTGAGTTCCAGCCACATAGCGCAGGATGCGCTTCACGGCAGCAAAATGATCCTCGCGTGGGTCTTCCAAAAATCGGCTCACATACCCAACTGCAAAAGCTAAATCAGGGCGAGTGTTAACTAGATACCTCAGACTCCCGACTATGCTTCTATATGCCGTCGCATCAACTGGCGGCTCGGTACTGTGCTTGCTTAATCTCAAACGCGGTTCCATGGGCACGTGACAGGGGTTGCACCCGGTCATGCCGTTTTTCTCCAGAATTTTGCCGGCGTAGGCACCCTGGCTCAGCGAGATCCCCTCGGCACTCTGCTTTACTTCAATGCCGAGGTAGTAGTGAAGTAAGCCGAGGTCACTCATTTTAAACGCGGCTGCCATCTGTTTCTTAAATGACTTGATGTCACTATTGTTCGAGCCGACGACCTTTGAATTATGATATATATTCTTGTGTATGGTTCAAAAGGGTTGTCGAAAAGTAATGTTTTTGTTCGAACCCTTTGAATTGATGATATATATTCTTGTGTATGGTTCAAAAGGGTTGTCGAAAAGTAATGTTTTTTTGTCGAACCCTTTGAATTGATGATATATATTCTTGTGTATGGTTCAACAGGGTTGTCGAAAAACGCTCCTACGAGGGATTATTCGTTAGAATCTACTGATTCGGCGAGGCTTTTCAGTGCATTCACTTCCATTTCAATTATAGCTGCCATTTTTGGTAATGGAATTCTACCCGAGATTCAGGTAAAATGTCGAAAACGTAAGTGAATTTGAATATCGTATGGATTAACGTCATAAACTATTCAACGGTTTGATGGATTGGATTGAAGGCAACTCTCGCGCCGCCAGCAACGGGAAAGATGGTGAAAGGATTGTGCTTATGTTACACTGTGATATTCTTTACCTTTTACTCAGCTGCATTTTCGGGGTATTGGGTATTTGGAAGCAATTCAAGTTCTAATATTCTCAATAATCTTATGCCTGATAACGGACCGACCCTCGTCCCAACGATCATCGTTGGTCTTGCTGTTATCTTCGTCCTTCTTCAGCTCTTCGCAATTGGCCTCGTAAGTTTTCATTACATTTTCCATGTCATTGATTTATTGAATCATTTTCTTGATTTAGTATTCGTTGAAGTGTTAAGTTTTGGAATTTGATCTTCATAAGATGCTTGGATAGATCACATGATAAATCTTATTATAAGTAGAAGGGCATAAATGTAATTTTGTGTTTATTAGGGTTTCCGTTAGGGTTTCATATCTCATGATAAATCTCATAACTTTGGTTCCCTTAATATGATTGCTTTTATTTCTTTATCGTTAACCAACTCTGTAATTGTTATTTTGTGTTGTTCTACATCGATTAAGATATATATATATATATATTTAAACTCTTGAATTAGTTCTGGAGCTTGATGTTCATAAGATGTTCGGATAAATCCAAAAATTTGAGAACTTTGATTCCCTCGATATGATGGTTTTTCTTTGTTTATCTCGAACCAACTTTTTTTTTCTTAAGTCCGTAATTGTTATTTTGTATTGTTCTACATCGATTAGGACATGAATCATATATATATATATACACACACATATACATTTAAACTCTTGAATTAGTTCTGGAGTTTGATTTCATAAGATGCTCGGATAAACCCATAAATCTAAGATCTAAGAACTTCGATTCCCTCGATATGATGGTTTTTCTTTATTTATCTCGAACCAAATCTTTCTTTAAAATCAATAATTTTATGTTGTGTTGTCTCACATTGACTAGAATATGAATCAAATATTTAAATATATATATATATATATATATCAGATAATTTTAAACTCTTAAATTAGTTTTCTAAGTTGGATCAGACCCAAACTCATTTGACAATTACCAAAATTCTGATTAGAATATTTCGATGTTAGGTGATGTGAACGCCTAGATTCAATTATATCTAAACCCATTTGATATTTTTATCAAAACTTAATTTGTTCTGATTAAAATATTTCAATATTATGTCCAAACCATTTGATATTTTATCAGAGTCTAATTTGTTTTGATCAGAATATTTCAATGTTAATTCCAAATTTGACATGTTATTAGAATCTGATTCGTTATGATTATAACATTTTGATGTTAAATTCCGATTTTTTAAAGGTATATTCTCAAGTAGCGTATGAGATAATGGAGAAGCAATCAGCAGACACAACGCAAGGAATCTTCTCGAAACGCAATCTCATACCGCGATTAATCCTTCGAACGCTATACATGGCGTTTTGCGGTTTCATGGCAGCAATGTTACCATTCTTTGGCGATATAAACGCAGTAGTAGGAGCGATTGGATTCATCCCATTAGATTTCATATTACCAATGATGCTTTACAATATGACATATAAACCATCAAAAAAATCAATTACATATTGGATAAATATGATAATAATGATTGTATTTAGTGGTGCAGGTTTAATGGGAACCTTCTCTTCGGTCCGGAAGCTTATCCTTGATGCCAATAAATTCAAGCTCTTTAGTAGTGAAGTTGTTGAATAGTTTCTATGTCTTACTGTAAGTACTTTTCAGATTCTATTTTAAAAAAAAAATCATAAGAAAGTCAATTCTATTTTACATGTGTATATATATATATATGCTTATAATTGCAATTTAAAACGTATATTTTTTTCATAGTTAACTAGAAAAAAAAATCATAAGTCAACTCTATTTTACATGTGTATATATATGCGTATAATTTCAATTTAAAACGTATATTTTTTTTCATAGTTAACTAGAAAAAAAAAAATCATAAGAAAGTCAACTCTCTTTTACATGTGTATATATATGCGTATAATTGCAATTTAAAACGTATATTTTTCAAAGTAAACTAGAAATCGGATCCGCATAATGTATATAGTTTTGAAATCGGTTTATTTTGAGCACAAACGATAAATTTTTTAATATTATTATCATTTTCTTTGTATTTTGTGAATTGTTACCTTATATAGTGGTTCAGAATAGTAGAATATTGGAAGTTCCTCGATATATAAATTAATTACATATGTATATCGTATAATAGCAATTTAAACGAATTATTTTACACTAAATTTTGACGACATTAGATGTTTCTTTTGTTTAAAACTATTTAATGGAATAAATTATTTGTTACATCTTAATAATGCATTTATGAAGTACCACTTCTAAATAACTAAATCTTACATGTAAATTTCTAGATCATGCCTTGTTAAATTATTATAGTTAATAACGGTAGAAGATCTCAAAAATTATAGATTCAAATTTTTTATTATGTTATTATCTTATTTGAGATACTTCACAAATTATTGCAGATGTGATTACTTTATATATTAGAAAATATATTAATTTATTAGTTAGTTTGGTTATAAATAATTTTATGTTAATTTTTTCATACATTATGTTTCATCACTGCATAATATTTAATTTCTTTCTATTCATCTTAATTTTAAAAAACTTGTATTATTATTTTTTATTTATTCATTACTAAAAATTAATCATTTAGAAAGTGAAGAATATGTCTCTAATTCGTCCCTAAACACGTTTAGGGATGAAATGCAGTGGTCCGCAAACGCGTATCGTCTAATTAAAAATGTCAGTCCCCAAATACAGACAGAATAATCAGTTCGTAAACTGTCCGTACACCATAAGAAAATCACGAATTAGGGACTGAAGAATCTGTCCCTAATCCGTCCCTAAACAGGTTTAGAGACGGATTAGGGACGACCAGTGGTAGTTCGCAAACGCGCGTCTCCAAATGTCATCCGTCCCCAATTCGTCCTCAATTAGGGACGGAAAATTCAATCCCCGATCCGTTCCCAAGTGGGGACAAACCATTTTCCGTCCCTAAAAATTGGGGACGGACCAATGTGGCCATCCCTAATTTTTTAAAAAAAATAAAAAAATAAAATTAAAATAAATTGAGAATGTTCCACCGCCACCGCTTGAAGGGATGAATTCATCTCCGCCCCTCGATGTGGCCGTTATCACCCCACCGCCGTCGCTGCCGCCAACTCTGTCGGAGCGACTTCATCCGCCCTTACAACCCCCTCCGCCTCCGGAATCTCCACTGCCTCCAACACCAACGCCAACGCCTCCGCGAATGAAGAGTAAGGGATCTTCTAATAGGAACCGGCGGCTTTGGCCACCGCCTCCTCCGCCTCCACTCCAGCTCGAGGAAAAGTCGAAAAGCAGTGGACTTAACACTGGGAAGACGGTGGGTATCGTCTTTGCCGGGTGTGCTGCCATGTTACAGGTCTGCGTTGTTGCCTTCTTGGTTTTCAAGAGAAAGCAGCTTCTGAAAATGAGGGATACATGTTGAGTTTAAGAGTTTGGGGTATATGGCTTTGAAATTGTTCGCGAACGTGTTGACGAGTAGGAGATTGAGAAAAACAAGGATAATTGATGCGGAGCAATGGGTGTCTTCTCAATTTATATACAATTGGGGACGGATACATAAAGCTCGTTCCCAATTGGGGACGGTAGAGGCTCTTGCGTCCCTAATTAGGGACGACTTATCCGTCCCTAAATGGGAACGACTCATCCGAATCCGTCCCTAAAATGGTTTTTAAAGTCCTAAATTTAGGGACGGTCCCAAATCCGTCCCTAATTTTAAGGACGAAAAGAGATGTCGTCCCTAATCTGGGGACGGATGTTTGGCCGTCCCTAAATTTAGGGACGTCTTACTCATATGTTCCTAATTGGTCCCTAAAATGGTTTTTAAAGTCCTAAACTTAGGGACGGTTCCAAATCCGTCCCCAATTTTAGGGACGGAAAGAGATGTCGTCTCTAATTTGGGGACGGATGTTTGGTCGTCCCTAAATTTAGGGACAACATCACCTTCCGTCCCCAAATTTAGGGACGTCTTACTCATCCGTTCCTAATTGGTCTGCAAATACGGACGGATTAGAGATGGTCCTTCGGTACGCAAAATTGGGGACGGATTCGGGACGAATTTCATTATTCGTCCCTAATCCGTGTATAATCCGTCCCTAAATTTAGAGACGGAAATGTCAGTCCCTAAATTTCGTCCCAAATCTTGATTTTTCTAATAGTGGTAAATCGACGAAAAGACGATCAATTTACATACGAAGTCACTGACGGAAAGACGTCGCAATTTTGCAGACAGGTCGTGTCCCGTCTTTAAATTTTACAAATGGATGACAGACATATTTGTGTTTTTCTGTCTCCATTTCATCCCAAATCTGTTTGAAAATTTCCGGACGAAAGATCCGTCTGGCAAATTCCATTCTAAAATATTAAATTTTTAGTAATGATTCATCTTCAAATATCATTTTTTATGTCTTTAATCATAATAAAAGGAAATTAAGATCAGTATGTTTATAGCACTTTAGTAGTGGTTGTATATCTTATATTTTAAATATGAAAATTTCATTTTTTAACAATAAAAATACTAATTGGGTCGTGAAAACATTTTCTATACACATCGACCAAACTTTTATTTCACATTAATAAAATTATTTAAAACCGAAATCTACCTTTGTCAGTGACACGTAACATATGGGACCAAAGATTCCTTCCCATATAAAAATAACTTATCTTACAGTTTTTTAAAATAATTAATTTACATTATCACTCTATTTATTTTTTTAATGAATTGGTAAAACCGATATATTAAAATAATAGTGTTTGGTTTCATATTTTTCTTTGGAATTTTTCTACTTATTATTAAGTTAAAAACATTTTTTTTCAAAGTCTAATATCCAAAAATATAATATAAACATTATAAAATAATACTAATTAATTGAAGATGATTACATGATAACCGATAATCATTTAATATTCAAGTATTCTAAGCAATTCGTGAAAAAAAATTGTTCAACGATTTATAATAAAATATTTATAAATAAATAATGAAAACACATCGAAAAAAATATATTATATATATATATCATTGAATAAAAAATCTAAAACTTTTAATATTATTTAAAATATATATTTTAATATATATATAAATATTTATTAATACAAAACTTATAATAATTATAGAGAAATAAACCATATCAATATATTTATATTATATCTATATATTTGTTAATATATATTATAACTACGTAGAATCACGTTTTATGCATTAAGATCAATATATTTTTATTTTACTTTGATCCTTCCTTTGTTCACATTTGTGTATATTTTATGATAATAAGAATGGTCAAAGGTTTGTTTTCCAAACATTGAATTAATTACTTTTAGTGTAAGCTGTTGAACTATAACAAATAATATAATAAAACTATTTTTAAATAAAATATTTCATATTATTTATCGTTGTGTATAAATTAATTATAGAAGGGATATATATATATATATATATATTTCGAGTTGGCCACGATGGTTGATATGAATGTTCTAACAATCGACATGGCTACGATCTCGGGAAAAATTCCGGACATTGTATAAATGTATATTTTGACTATATATATATATCAATATATAAATGTCTATTCCATTTTTAATTCTTCTTTTTTTAGAGAATATTTCAAATTAGAAGAACCCAGAATCAATAAAAATTTTGTGTACCATAATAACCATCAATTTGTTATAAATTATAAAATGAATATTTTTTTGTTTTAATATTTCTCATGCAGCACGTCCATTGATTAATTTGGAAATCTATTACGTAATGGACACAATAAATAATTAAAATCCTTTTGTTTTAGTGTTGATATTTTATTTTGAATTGAATTATACAATTTTTATTTAATATACAAATATACTAATATTTATATTCATGCATAGATTTGGATTTATTTAGAAAAAATAATTCAATAACATCGATTTAAAATATTTGGGAAGGAACTCAAATATTTTTTGTTTAAATATTAATGCCTAAATTTGGATTTATTTTAAAAAAAATCAATAATTTATTTGGAAAGGAACTCAAATATTTTTTAAAAAATATTCATGCATAAATTTGGATTTATTTAGAAAAAAATGATGTTAAATATTTGGAAGAAATTCGTATATTATAATTAATTTGATAATGTGTTACGTAATAGGCACGAGACTACGAATAGTCAACAAAGCCATAACTTACTCATTAACCTATCACACACTGGCATATATATATACACGTAAATATATATACATAAAGGTATACATACATAAGACAAAAATCTATATATATATATATTTAATAACCTTTGTGCATGATTGTAGTTTATTTATTATAAAAAGATTAAATGTATTACATATAATAACACAATTCCAAAAATCATGGGCTTTAATTAAAAAAACATAAATAAATAATAAATAACATAAATAAATAAACAACTTGGAAAAAGGTGAGAATTAAATGTAAGAGAGATCTTAATATTAAATGCTTTATTTCGTGATCAGTTTTTTTTTCTTTTTTTTTTTACCCAGAAATTTCTTAGCTACGCGTTCATCTCTTCACCAAACACTCAAATCTCTCTCTCTATATATACATACACATATTCATACACATATATATATAGTCAATGTGTATGTAACTACCACCGCAAGAAAAGCTGAGAGATTTTGATTAGGGTTTCTTCTGTTTGGTCAAAATCAGATGAAGACGATGGAAGTATCAGATACTGATGAAAAGAAGAAGACGAGAGATGATGATGATGATTATCATGTTGATGATGATGATGATGATGGTCAGAAGAAGAAGATTGAGTCTTTAAAACAAATACAAACACAGCAAGATGATGATGATGGTGTTGATGATGATCATGATGATGATAAATCTCTCTCCATTAAAAACTGGAAAACGGAGATGATGATGAAGATGAAGGATGGTATAAGCTTTGACCCTTTTTTATTTTTTTTCACAAGTTTTTATTTTTTTAATCAAATTATACGTATTTATATATATATAACTATATTGATTCAATAATTTCGGTGTTAGAATAATGTTTTTGAATTCGTTATTTCGCTTTTATAACATAGATCTTCAGCTAATTTTTCTGGTTAATTCCAATAGTGGATTTTTATTTGTATTTTTAATGTTTTTCCTTTATAATTTGATTATTCTATATATTAATCAAACATTTATAAAATACATGGGTATAAAAAATTTATATATTTATGAATCAAACAAAGATGAATTTTATCCTCAATTAATTATATATATATATATATAACTATTTTGATTCAATAATTTCTGTGTTGTTTTGACGTTGTTATTTCGATTTTATGATATAGATCTTCACAATATCTTTAAATACCATATTTTTTTTTTCTGGGTAAATCCAATGAACATAATTTTTATTGTTAAATTTTTTATAATGTTTCCCTTTTATAATTAGATGGTTTCTATATATTAATCAAACATTTCACTAATTTTATCAATTTTTTCTTTTCATATATTTACGAATCAAACAAAGCTTAATTTTGTCCTCAATTACTAAATGATCAAATTACCCTAAATATAACATTTATATTTATTAATGGAATTTGTTTTTATTTTTTCAGATAATAATTTCAGAATAAACTCAGAAAAAGACAAGAAGGAAGATCTCAATAATAATGTTTGGGACTGTGGAAGTTCACTCTATGACTCGTTCGAGCTTAACTCGTTCCAACGCCAACTCGACTCAGCCATCTCCGCTGCCTCCGCCGCCTCCGCCAGGTCCATGTCCATGCCTCATCTTCCCGACCGTCGTCTGGATTCTCTTCCTTCTCTTCCTCCTCCTCCTCCTCCTCCGTTGATTACGTCATCTTCTTCCGGCAAGAAACGATCGAACAAGATCTCACGATCTCTTCAGAAGTTTCTTAAATCTGTGTTTAAGTCGAGAAATCAAAGTTCATCGTCAGTTCCTTCTTCGCCGGCGTTTAAGGCTTTTCATGGCGGCGGCGATTTTGATCGGTACTACGTTGTTTATGACAAATTAGGGTCTCTCACAACGATTCCGGAGTCGGCGGAGACAGATGTTGGACCACCGGAGTTTAGTTCTCTTGTCAGAAAAACCGCCTCCGAGAGATTCACGGCGGAGATAGATGGTGGACCACCGGAGTTTAGTTCGCTTGTCAAAAAAACCGCCTCCGAGAGATTCACGGCGGAGACAGATGTTGGACCGCCGGAGTTTAGTTCGCTTGTCAGAAAAACCGCCTCCGGTAGATTCACGGCGGAGAGAGATGTTGGACCACCGGAGTTTAGTTCGCTTGTCAGAAAAACCGCCTCCGAGAGATTCACGGCGGCTCGCGTCGTCGGTATTTCATGCGCTTGATTATCATCATCATCATTATATATTATTATTATTATTATTATTATTATTATTATTATTATTATTATTATTATTATTATTATTATTATTATTATTATTATTATTATTATTATTATTATTATAATTAGTATTATAATATTTGTGTAATTATGTCTCATGTAATATTAAAATAATATATATAGTTTGTGCTAATTCTAATGAAATTTTAATATAGGTTTAGTGAGTTTTTTTCCGAAAAATAATGAATAATTGAGTTGATGTGAGTTTGTGTTGACCATGCATATATTTATTATTTTATAAAAACCATTATACAGTGTACCATTTATTTTTCTATACTATATAAGGATTTATATATACAACTATTTATTATTATATTAAGATTATATTAATAAATATTATTTCCAGATTGCAATTGTCACCAATTCAATGTAAGTTACATTATGTAACCATAAAGACAACGTAAGATATGGTTGCTGCCAAATAAAATATTATTCGTTAGTATGTACCATACACATTTAAATATATATATATATATTGCGTAATTTAAAAATATAAGTTTAATAAATCAAAGCTATATATATTTTTAAAATATACGTCAGTCATTTTCGATTTTTAAAGTATTCTTTGTAATTACGCGGTTAAAAATCCAAGGTAATTATATCTACTCTTGTATTGATGTAACATCAAAACAAATGATATTTAATTTTTAAATCATATTATAAATTATAATCTAATATTAATGTAATACTTTTTTATGTTAAATTATATTATATATTTTGTTTAATCATCTGAATATATTTTTATTTATGTATCACAAACAAGTATTTGAGCGTTAAATGCATTACGTGCCATACATATAAATAAATAAAGGAAAACTCTAGATAAAAAAATAAAATATTATATTAAGATATAAATGTGTAATATATATTACATTTAGAAAATAATAAAGAGTATGAGAAAATAATAATTTAAAACATTAGAAATAATAGGTGTTTTTTGGTTATTTATATTAATTATATTATACATATACGTAGAGAGGGCCCAATTATATATAAATTATGGGCCGGACCCGAACCCTAGAGTTCCTTTGCCGGAGCCTTTTGAAGAATCGGGGGACCTCTCAGTGTAAACGGCCATGGCGAAATCAGTTGCGACGTTGGATTATGGTACGACGTGCTCGTCGTGGAACTACTCCGGCCACCGGCTTGCCGCGGGATCCATCGACGGGAGCCTCTCCGTATACGATGCTTCTGATCCCGCTGCTTCACCTTCTTTCATTCGCTCCTCCAAAGTTAGGGTTCGTCCTCCGCTACTCTTTCTGATTATGTGCATCAATACGTGGTAGATTTCGGTTCTGATTATGTGCATCAATACGTGATAGATTTCGGTTCTGTACTCCGTGAAATGGTTAATTAGCTGTTTCTCGGATACTTCGGAGATGAATGAGATTGGGATTATAATGGTTATTTGTGCTTGAATTTTCTGATTATGTGCATCAATACGTGATAGATTTCGGTTCTGTACTCCGTGAAATGGTTAATTAGCTATTTCCCTGGTACTGCGGAGATGAATGAGGTTGGGATTGTAATGTTGATTTGTGCTTGAATTTTTCCGAAGAAATGATGATAGTATACTTTTTGTTCTTCCTTCAATTTCAAGGTTAGTGAATCGGGCGTTGTAAAGATTGTTTGGTTGCCTCCGGAGTTCGGGGATGCTGTTGCCTGCATTTGTGAAGATGGCTGTTTATCGATATGGGAGGAGGTTGCAGAAGGTAATACTTCCTTTGCTTTCTTAGCAACTCGTTTATTAAGCTGAAGAGTGTATGGGATTCTTGTATAAAGTTTAGAGCCATTGTTTTCTTTAGGGTTTCTTTAGGGTAAAAGAGTTCTTGCATTATAGACTTATGTTCTCTGTTAGATTCCCATGCCATTGAATGGAAGCTGAGTAAGAATTTCAAGAACAAGTCCAGTCGAGTGCTTGATGTTCAGTTTGGAGTTTCAAGAAGGAGTTTAAGGATGGTGAGCTTCTTTTATATCCCATCTTTATTTTTACATTGTCTACGATAAGTGAATTTGCAAATCCTAATAGAGAACAATTAGATTCGACTTAGGAACTTTTTTGCATTCATTTGACATTATGATTTGTATTATTTTGCAGGTTGCAGCATATTCTGATGGGTACGTTAGGGTTTTTGAGCTATTGGATCCATTGGAACTGAAGAATTGGCAGCTTCAGGTGAGCTATGCGTTGACCTTATCCATTGGAACTACTAATCTTATCGTGTTCAAGTTATTTGTTTCTCATGTGTTCGTTTCTTTTGAGGAAAACCGAATGGAATTCTGTTCATACACATTTCTCTCTATAATAATTTTATTGCTTTCGATACAATGCCAGGCTGAGTTTCAGAACGTTATAGATTCCACGGCCATGCTTGGAAAAGCTTCTAGCTTATCTGCATCTATTTCTTGGAATCCACTGAAGGGTGAAAACCAAGAACCTAGTTTTGTTCTGGGATTCAATTCCGATGTTCCACATGTTAATTCTTCAAAGGTAGGTAAACCTTATTTCATTAACTAAGAACTGAAGGAACATAAAATTTTCATAAAAATGATAAACCAAAAAATTCATGCACTAGAATGACCATTTCAATTCTTCGAGACACATAAAATGGGTTCTGAAGCATATTCGAGCGGATTCTATGATTATTATATTCTGGATACATCTTATGAGTAACCTCATAAGATTCTTCTGTTCAATCGTTTTGCTGGTATCACTTTTACGATTGGCTTGTCGTCTTAATTTGCTCATTTCACCTAAAAAAAATGATAAATGGGAATTCGATGAGACACATAAAATGGGTTCTGAAGCGTATTCGAGCGAATTCTATGATTATTACAGCCTTATAGTTCTTCATATATTCTGTATACATGTTATGAATAACCTCATAAGATTTCTTCTGTTATATCGTTTTGGTGGAGTCAATTTTACGAGTGATTTGTGGTCTTAATTTGCTCAATGTGTGCAGATTTGGGAATTCGATGAGACTCATAATAGGTGGTTGGCAGTTGCAGAGTTAGCCTTGCCTGAGGACCGAGGTGATCGAGTTTATGCAGTAGCCTGGGCCCCTAATACTGGCCGGTAATTCATGATCTGTTAGTTTTTAAAAAAACTATTTTCGATAGAGGGTTTGAGAAAATTTTCTGTAAAGCCATAATTGTTTGATCACTACAATTAGGGATGGCCAATCCGGGTTAACCCGGATCGATCCGAATCGGATCGACTCGAACAAACCGAATCGTTTGGAATATGGGTTACTCTAAGAACCCATACGGTTTCAAATTTCAGAACCCGTTCGGGTTCGTGTCGGTCCGATTTGGGTTCAGGTTGAACCCGAGAAACCCAAACAACAAAATTAAAAAATATATATGATTTACTTTTTTTAAAAGTTATATAAACACTAAAAAAATACTAGTATATGTTTTATATATATATTTTTATGTTATATTTGAAAATTTTGTTTTTTGTTTTATATTAAAAAAATGAATTATTTAAAGAATTCTAAAACCGAATAACCCCAAATTATATATAATACCCGAAAAACCCTAACCCGAACAATCTGAAAAACCCAAACTATCCAAAAAACCCAAATATCCAAATGTAATTCGGGTTATTTCGGATCTAATGCTTTTGAACCCGAACAACCCGAACCGAACGTAGACCGAAAGTATCCGGTTCAATTCAGGTCCATTTTTTTAAAACCCGAGGAACCCGAACCGAAACCGAAACCCGGGGAACTCGAACCGGAACCTGGATTGGCCACCCCTAACTACAATAAGAATGAAAAGACATTATTTATATTAAATTGAAATTGTGATTACCATAATACTGTTACAGATCATATGAAGTTGTTGCTATTGCAACTCACAAAGGCATTGGCATATGGCATGTGGGGTTGACGCCTGACTTTAATGGAAGGCTTTCTGTGAAGAAGATTGCATTACTCTCTGGCCATGGAGACGAGGTAACAACAAATAACCTTTACCTTTTTTAGTTCATTCTCCATTTAATTAACTTATGCTAATTTATTATATTATTGAAATTAAGGATTAGAAAATCAAAGGGTCTTAAAATGGGTCATATTCTTAATCAAATTATACGGTTAAATTGCTTTAAATCATACGTTCAATGCGCGTATAGGTTATCGATAGGGGTCTTTTGCATTTGAACTCAACCACAAATACAATGGTTGAAAAATGTTGAAGTAAGATAATGTAAATGTAAATTAAGAAAATTAAGGATTAATCCTATGCTAATGATTATGTTACTGAAAAAAATTAAGGATTAAAAAACCAAAGGGTGATATTCCGAAACAAATTATACGGTTAAATATACATTTAAAATCGTGTATAGGTTATGGTTGAGAAATGTTAAAGTAAGATAATGTAAACTAAGGATTATTATGTTACTGAAAATTAAGGATTAATTCTATACTAATTATTATGTTACTGAAAAAATTAAGGATTAAAAAACCAAAGGATGATATTCTAAAACAAATTATACGGTTAAATTGCTCTAAATCATACATTCAATGTTGAAGTAAGATAATGTAAATGTAAATTAAGGATTATTATGTTACTGAAAATTAAGGATTAATCCTATGCTAATTATTATGTTACTGAAAAAATTAAGGATTAAAAAACCAAAGGGTGATATTCTAAAACAAATTATACGGTTAAATTGCTCTAAATCATACATTCAATGTTGAAGTAAGATAATGTAAATGTAAATTAAGGATTATTATGTTATTGAAAATTAAGGATTAATCCCTATGCTAATTATTATGTTACTGAAAAAATTAAGGATTAAAAAACCAAAGGATGATATTCTAAAACAAATTAGACGGTTAAATATACATTTAATGCGTGTATAGGTTATGGTTGAGAAATGTTGAAGTAAGATAATGTAAATGTAAATTAAGGATTAATCCTATGCTAATTATTATGTTACTGAAAAAATTAAGGATTAAAAAACAAAAGAGTGATATTCTAAAACAAATTATACGGTTAAATTGCTCTAAATCATACATTCAATATTGAAGTAAAAATAATGTAAATGTAAAATGTGTGGTGGGAACAGATATGGGAGATGGAATGGGACATGAGTGGGATGACATTAGCGAGTACGGGAAGTGATGGGATGGTAAGGCTGTGGCAATCCAATCTCAATGGTATGTGGCATCAACAAGCCACTCTCCATCCTCTCTCCTCCTAAGACCCTTATGACCATTCATACTTCCCTAAGGTATTAAACATATTCAACATAATGTCTTCTTTTTTATAAATTGATCTTTTTCTTTTTTTTAGCTTGACTTTTAGAAACAATTAGATGGTTTATATGGGTAGATTTGCAACATTTTATTGAATGTTTTGAAATTTAACCGAACTATATAACCTAGTCTATTTCTTCTCGAACTATATGATTTCTGACCTATTCTTCCCTAAAAACAAATTATACAATTAGATGGTTTTATATGGGTAGATCCGCAACATTTTATTAAATATTTTGAAATTTAACTGAACTATATAACCTCTGGTCTATTTCCCTTCGAACTATATGACTTTTGACTTATTCTTCCCTACAAACAAATTATACAATTAGATGGTTTATATGGGTAGATCCGTAACATTTTATTAAATATTTTGAAATTTAACTGAACTATATAACCTCTAGTCTATTTCCCTTTGAGATATATGATTTCTGACCTATTCTTCCCTAAAAACAAATTATACAATTAGATGGTTTATATGGGTAGATTCGCATCATTTTATTAAATAGTTTGAAATTTAACTGAATTATATAATCTCTAGTCTATTTCCCCTCGAAATATATGATTTTTAACCTATTCTTCCCTAAAAACAAATTATACAATTAGATGGTTTATATGGGTAGATCCGCAACATTTTATTAAATATTTTCAAATTTAACTGAACTATATAACCTCTAGTTTATTTCCCTTCGAACTATATGACTTTTGATCTATTCTTTCCTAAAAAACAAATTATACATTCAACGTATATTCAAAATTTTGGTTATTATAAACGTAATATATTTTTCTTTAATAATAACATATTTTAGAATTTAGTTATTATAAAGGTAACATATTTTCTTTAGCTGAATTATATAACCTTTAGCCTATTTCTCCCCGAACTATATGACTTCTAACCTATTTACCCCCGAACTATATGACTTCTAACCTATTTCCCCTGAAAACAAATTAAATATTTTGAAATTTAACTAAACTATATAACTTCTAATCTATGTCCCCTTGAACTATATAACTTTTTACCTATACAATGTATTTTCAAAATTTGGTTATTATAAACATAATATATTTTCTTTGATAGTAATATATTTTTTTAATAATAACGTAATATATTTTTTTAATAGTAACGTAACATATTTTTTGAATAATACATTAATATTAACGAAAATATGATATCTATTGAAATTTTCGACGGTCATCTTTTAAAAATTCTAACGGATATGACAAACATTACTCGAGAAAGAATATCTTTGAAACTGATATAAATTAATTTTTTTAAAAATAAACTTCATAAATTTTGAAAGTATATCTTTGAAATTGATATTGATAAACTTCATATATATAAGAGTATTGAAAAAACAAATTATTAATAGATAATAAATTAAACGTGTATGATTAAATTGTACATCTAAGATTTTGTTTAAAATGAGAAACTAATCTTGAAATCTTTCAATATCAAAAGCCATATTATCATTACTAACCGTCAGATTGAAAGAAGGATGATTTTCCACCGTCAGATTCCTCCACATTGGTATATACTTCAACATATTAGCAACCATATCCATTGGAGATTTCTCCACCATCCCATCATTCATCTGCCTAATTCTTACATTAAAGAAGTAATTAATGTAAGACTTATAAAGATATAATTAAAAGGACGTAATTAATGTAAGATATATAAATATAATTAAGGGTTTGAATTCATTGAAATATTCATGAAGACTTTTCTATAAGATTCTATGATATGCGACAACTATTGCAACTTGAATATTATAACAAAAATTATAGACAAAAGAATGACTATAATTTTGGATTATTCTAAAATAATATATACTTCTAATTAACAATTAAAAATTAATTACAAAATTTTATATATTATCTTGAATGATTATGTTAAAAAATAATATTATTATATAATAATTGATAAAATTCATTAATAAGTATATAAAAACTATATTTTTTTCAATTAGCAGTTATTATATTTTCGTTTAATTATTTACAATTCGCATATATTAATTAATACTGTATAATGTACTTTTTATATTAATGTATATTTTTAAGCAATATAAATTTCTTTTTTTGGTACAGATATTAATAAAATTGATGGGTGTGGTGAAGAAATAAGCGTGAAAGAAAAGGGCATGAGGATAAGAAAAAGCTGTCATTCTTCTTCGATATTTCTACCTCTGCGGTTCTAGGGTTTGTCGATTGATTCCAGAGATCCACGAGGATTCCTTGATCTGAGTGCAGCAGGACGATTTCGGCGAAGCAGAGACTGACTTTGATTTCACTTTTCGCTTTGAGATTGGTTCATCGTCGATCTCCGGTGAAAGGTATGCTTAGAACTGCTTTGTGTTGTAATCCTCTTGGGTTCTGCTGTCGGGGACGGGGTTTTTCAGGTGTGGGATCCGGTGTGAGATTGAGAGATGGGGATAGTGATACGAGGTTACACAAAGCTATCGATTTGTGTAATCATATGGTTCTGTCTCGTCCCCTCCCTTCGGTGTTTGCATTCGGTAAATCATTGAATACCATTATGAGATTGGAACAGTATGGTGTTGCTATTGATCTTTGCAAGCAAATGGAATTGCTTGGTGTATCGCACGATGCATACACTTTGAATATTCTGACAGAGGCTTTTTGCCGTTTGCAAAGAAAGGACTTGGCTCTGTCTGTTTTAGGAAAGGTTTTGAAACTTGGTCATGAGGGAAAAATGGATGAGGCATCGAGTTTGGTTGATCAAATGGTAGAAATGATACGTGAGTCCGATGATGTCACTTTTACCACTCTAGCCAAAGGATTTGCTAGATCAGATAAAACTAAGATAGGTCACATTGCCTTAGATTTGCTTCGTAAAATGGACAAAAAACACATCAAGACAAACATTAAAATGATCAAAAGGAAAATCCTTCCTAATGTTGTCACTTTCACTGCTTTAATCAATATTTGTGTCAAGGAGGGTTGGCTGTTGGAGGCTGAAGAATTGTACGAGGAGATGATCAACAGAGGTATTGTTCCAAATGAAATAACATATAACACATTGATCAACGGATATTGCAAGAATAATAGGGTTGAGGATGGTATGAAACTCTTTCATAAGATGGGTCGAATGGGATGTGTTGCTAATACAATCACTTACAACACTCTCATCCACGGACTCCTCCAAACAAATGATAATCGTGGTGCTCCAAAATGTTTCAAAGACGCTCTTATGCTTTTTTGTGAGATGGTTAAGAAAGGTGTTGGGCCAAATGTGTATACCTTCAATTCTTTTATAAACGCCTATTGTAGCTTTGGTAGATGGGATGAGGCCTTTCAAATGTTGAATGAAATGATCGAAAGGAAAATCCTTCCTGATGTTGTCACTTTCAGTGCTTTAATCAATAATTGTGTCAAAGGGGGTTGGCTGTTGGAGGCTGAGGAATTGTACGAGGAGATGATCAAAAGAGGTATTGTTCCAGATGATATCACATATAACACATTGATCAACGGATATTGCAAGGACAATAGGGTTGAGGATGGTATGAAACTCTTCCATAAGATGAGTCGAATGGGATGTGTTGCGGATACAATCACTTACAGCACTCTCATCCACGGACTCCTCCAAACAAATGATAATGGCGGTGCTCCAAAACATCTCAAAGACGCTCTTATGCTTTTTTGTGAGATGGTTAAGAAAGGTGTTGGGCCAAATGTTTGTACCTTCACTTCTTTTATAAATGCCTATTGTAGCTTTGGTAGATGGGATGAGGCCTTTGAAATGTTGAATGAAATGATCAAAAGGAACATCCTTCCTAATGTTGTCACTTTCAATGCTTTAATCAATAATTGTGTCAAGGGGGGTTGGCTGTTGGAGGCTGAGGAATTGTACGAGGAAATGATCAAAAGAGGTATTGTTCCAAATGAAATCACATATAACACATTGATCAACGGATATTGCAAGGACAATAGGGTTGAGGATGGTATGAAACTCTTCCATAAGATGAGTCGAATGGGATGTGTTGCTGATACAATCACTTACACCACTCTCATCCATGGACTCCTCCAAACAAACGATATTCGTGGTGCTGCAAAACTTTGTCAAGATATGGTTTCTCGTGGTGTGTCTCTAAGCATTTCTACCTATAACGTTTTGCTGGAGGGTCTTTGTAGAAATAAGGAACTTGAAAAAGCATTGAAATTATTCGAAGAGATGATAAAGAGTAAGATGAAAGTTGATATTGTTTCTTATAGTACCATTATTCACGGGTTATGTAACGTCGGGAAAGTGGAAGATGCGTGGGATTTGTTTAGTAGCCTCCTTCTCAAAGGAGTGAAGTTGAATACTATAACATACACTATAATGATTTCTGGGTTTTGTTCGAAAGGTTTACTAAAGGAAGCAAAAGAGTTGTTCAGAAGAATGAAGGAGACAGAGAATATCCCAAATGAATACACATACAATATATTGATTGGAGGACTCCTTAGACATAATGAAATAACCAAAGCTGCTGAACTCATCCGAGAAATGCGGATTGCTGGGTTTTCTGCAAATGATTCTAATGTTGAATTGGTTCTTGAAATGTTATATGATGGTAGATTGGAGAAAAGCTTTTTGGATTTGATTTCTCTGTGACCATGGCTTCAAATTGATGGTCCGATTGGATACATTTTGTTACGCCCAATGTCGCTTAAGAAGAGAGACGAATTAGGTATGTCTCACTTCCACTTGCACTTCCTGTGGTTAATCTCAATTTCGTGTTTGTTCCATGGTTTATGTTTTGGACATTTGTATCTAAAGATTCCATGGTTTATGTCTTGTTATTCATTTTTAGCTTGTAACTGAAATGGGCCTTAGATTTGTCAAATTATCTTATTTGAATACTTACCATTCCAAAGCGCTTGAACAAGTTCTCGGAGAGACAACCCATTTGAATACATATTCATTGTTTGTATATACATATAGGACAGTATAATCAAAGTATATATATATATATATATGTATATGTTTGAACAGGAGGACACATAAACCCGGCGGTGACATTCGGGCTTTTCTTGGGTCGGAAACTTTCGTTGACAAGAGCAGTGTTTTACATAATGATGCAATGTCTCGGAACAATCGCCGGTGCTTCAAGAGGGTCCTTATCAAATGATCAGCGGTGGAGCTAACACGGTGGCTCAAGGTTATACCAAAGCTCAAGGTCTTGGCGCTGAGATCGTCGGCACTTTCGTCCTCGTCTACACCGTCTTCTCCGCCACCGATGCCAAACGCAATGCCCGCGACTCTCACGTCCCGGTACGTCTTTCTCTCTCTCCCCCCAAGAACCGGAAATTGACACCTAAACCGGGATTCGGTTCTGACACCTAAACCGGGATTTGGTTCTTACATGACGCTTAAACCGGGATTTGGTTCTGATAATTGAACAATTTGAACCATAAACCGACCCAAAACCTTATATACGGTTTAAAGGTCGGTTCAATTTCTCATCTACTAATCAAATCCATATATAATATATATACGTCTCTCACTCTCTCTCCCCTAAGATCCGGGAATTGACACCTAAACCGGGATTCGGTTCTGACAACTAAACCGGGATTTGGTTCTTACATGGCGCATAAACCGGGATGGTTTAATTTAATGGTTTGGGATATCGTGTAGATTTTGGCCCCTCTACCAATTGGTTTTGCGGTATTCTTGGTTCACTTGGCTACAATTCCGATAACCGGAACCGGTATTAACCCGGCAAGGAGTCTTGGAGCTGCAATCAGCTACAACAAGGACCACGCTTGGGACGACCACGTGAGTGTTATATATATATATATATTTATTAAATATATATAATAAATGTTGATAATAATAATAATAATAATAATAATAATAATAATAATAATAATAATTTTATGATGGGCAGTGGGTATTTTGGGTTGGACCATTCATTGGAGCTGCATTGGCTGCTTTGTACCATCAGATAGTCATCAGAGCAATCCTTTCAAGTCCAGCTCTTAATTTATAAACCTAAATAAATGTTTTTATGTTGTAATAATTTATTTATTTCTTTCTCTTTTTTCATGTTGTTATTATCTGCATGTATTTTTTTAATGTACTTATTTTTAAGAATCTATTTTATTGGACCATATATTTCTTTTGTGCATTTATTACCACAACTTGGTAGATAAATTCAATTTTTCTATAAAAATATTTTCACATATTTTATTTCTACACGTCTTGATCACATATATCTTGATCACATATATGATTCAATTTTCAGTATATATATTTATATCACTAGTTAACATGTTTGCGCGATGCACGATTTTTTTACTTCAATAGTAAAAAATTCAATTGAAAAATATATTAAAAGGATATTTTTAAATGTTTAAATAACAATACCATATTTATATGTATTACAAATCAATTATTATTTTAAATACATATAACATAGGTATTGTTTATTTTTGGTGTTGGCTTGAAAATTTCGTGAAATATATTTGTCACCATCATCATCGATGCTGTAATAATCTTATCACTTATGTCATTTGGTTTTGATTTAAACAAAAGGACACATCTTATATCCGACGTCTTCACCTTTTAAAATACCAAACATGGTAATCACGTGTCTTTAACTAAAGTAGAGTTCATTGCAACAATTCAACGATTCTGGTACTTTGTTGGCTTGGAGATCACGTGTCATGAAAACTCAAACTTCGACCATTTTTATTCTTCTAGGCACATGCTGATATATAAAAATATTATTTATTATATCAGTAAAAGTTTACAATTTAAATTATTTTTTCTATTAAATAAATTATCCGAGCTAGAAATACAAATAATTGAATTATATAAAATTTAATAGTTTGTGGTCGATTGTAGTTGGATTTCATTGTTCTAAATTTTTATTGTTGACACATATTTTTTCTATCTCTATATATATATTTTAGAAATATAGTTTTTACTAATATTATAACTGTAATTGTGTAAATCTCCCTTGTAGAAGTCAATCAGTATTATTAGAAATATATAGATAAATACAAGAGAGGAACCTACCATAAGTAGGTGATATCAAACATATACAGAGTAATGACAAAATATACAGAATAATGACATAATATATTGAAATAATTGCATATTTCCATATCTATTCTATCACGCTCTCGTAGTCGCAACGGGAGGTGGATGAACGTTGAGACTGGAGCGGAATTTCTGAAAGAGACGCGTTGGAAGACCTTGGGTAAAGATGTCAGCGTACTGAGATGTGGACGGGACATGTTGAAAACGGATCTGTCCCAGTGCTACCTTTTCGCGAACAAAATGGATGTCAATCTCGTTGTGCTTGGTGCGTTGGTGTTGCACTGGATTGGTAGAGAGATAAACCGCACTGACCTTATCGTAGTAGACAAGTGATGCACGTGGAAGATGGCAACGAAACTCAACAAGTAGGTTACAGAGCCAACATATCTCGGACATAACATTAGCCACCCCATGATATTCAACTTCACAATTTGATCGAGAAACCGTGGCCTGTCGTTTCGAAGATCATGACAGTAAATTGTCGCCTAGAAATACGCAATATCCGGATGTAGAGCGTCGGATATCCAGGTATCCAGCCCAATCTGCATCAATATAGGCGGAGAGACTCATGATGTTGGACTTATGAAGCTGAAATCCGTTGGCGATGGACCCCTAAAGATACAGAAGGATTCGCTTGAGAGCGAGGTAGTGAGGCTTGCGTGGGTCGTGCATGAAGAGACAGATCTGTTGCACGGCGTATGCAATGTCTGGGCGAGTTAAGGTGAGATATTGGAGTGCTCCAGCAAGGCTTCGATAGAGCGTAGGGTCTGCAACAGGTGGACCGCAATTGGGAGAGAGCTTAGACTTCAGGTTAATCGGTGTTTGGCATGGTTTGCAATTGGATAGACCGGCACAACGGAGGATATCTAGAGCACATTATGTCTGCGAGAGGAACATGCCTGAGGATGTTCGTGTTGCCGAGATGCCGAGGAAGTAGTGTAGAGGGCCCAAGTCGATCATGGCAAATTCGTTGTTGAGTGCTGTGATAGTCGAACGAATGAGGCTGTGTATGGACGTTGCTAGGATGATGTCGTCAACATAGATGAGCAAGAAGCTGTGCCGAGTTTCCCATAGAGAATAAAGCGGGAAGAGTCGGACTTGCTTTGGCCGAACCCCAAAGTAGTGGAAAAAGAGGCAAATCGTTGGTACCATGCGTGGCGAGCTTGCTTGAGTCCCTATAGAGACCTCCGGAGTAGACATACGTGATCAGGACGAGAGGGGCCAGCAAAGCTTGGAGGTTGATGCATATACACAGTCTCCTCGAGATTGCAACGTAAGAACGCATTCTTTAAATTAAGTTGGTGGATCGGCTAATCACAGGACAAAGCCAAGCTAATCACGGTGTATGGTCGTCAATTTCACAACCGGACTGAAGGTCTCGTTGTAGTCAATGCCCGGGCGCTGAGATTTGCCGTTGGCGAAAGGCGAGCTTTGTACTGTGCCAAGTTACCTGCAACATCAAACTTATGACGGAAAAGCCAATGGAGCAGACCACATTAACCCCCGAGGGTCAAGGTAGCAGATCCCATGTTCCATTTTCATTAGAGCATCAAATTCCGATTTCATGGCTTCCCGCCAGTTAGGATCCTTTAGGGCTTGAATGTGGTTAGAGGGAGGAGGAGGGTAGTCTCGGTGAGTAGGGTTAGGTTTGTACAAGGCTTTAGGACACCCGATTTGCTTCGTGTGACCATGGGGTGGGATGAATGTGGTTGAGGTTCGGTTGTGGGGAGTGTTTGGGGCGGAGGTTTTATTAGGTATGATTTTAGGGTAGAAGTGGTGTCGAGGTCATGATCTAAGAAATAATTTGTTTGATCGTGGACAGGTGCAGCATATGAGGAGCTGGAGGGAAAGAAGGATTCATCGAAGATAATATGTCGGGAGAGGATGATTTTACGAGATTAGAGGTCAAAGCAGCGAAAGCCGCGATGATCGGATGGATAACCTAAGAAGATGCAGGCGTAAGATCTAGGTGAGAGTTTGTATAGGAGAGGAGGTTTGGGTAGTAAAGGCATCCAAATACCTTGATATGGGCATATGATGTGGGTTTGGAGTAGAGTTTGGTGAAGGGAGTTTCGTTACAAATGGTCGAAGAGGGGAGGATGTTTAGGAGATGAGCGGCCATGTGGAGGGCTTCGACCCAAAAGGTGTTAGGAAGGGAGGTTTGAAAGAGCAAAGTACGTACGAGGTACGTATGATTCTTTCAGCTTTGCCGTTTTGCTCGGAGGTGTGAGGGAACCTGAAACGAATAGTTATGTCATGTTCTTGAAAGAAAGAGTGAAAGGGTTTATTGTCGTACTCTCCACCATGATCGGTTTGTAAAGCTTTGATAGATGTATGGAATTGGTTTTTGATAAGAGCATGAAAAATGAAGGAATTTGCTCAAGACATCGGATTTGTGTTTGGATATAACCATAAAAATTGACTGTAATGGTCCAAGAAAACGACATAGTAGTGAATGCCACTGACACTAGGTATAAGGGAGGTCCATACATCGGAGTGAATAAGATCAAAGGGTGCGAAAACAGTTTTATTGGAAGGATAAAAGGGTAGACGGACATGTTTCCCGAGGTGGCACACATGACACAAACCCGTCATGCCGTTTCTATTACAAATAATAAGACCACGAGAACATAAAGTTTGGAAGGTAGTGTTTCCCGGGTGACCCAAACGGCGATGCCAAATAGAGCGGGTGAGGTGAGAAAAGCAAACGAACACGGTGATGGTAGAGAGGCCGACGGGTGGAGGGGATAGAGAGGGCCGGTGCTATCACATTGGATAATGATCCGTTGTGTGGGAAGACCCTTGACAGAAAAACCAAGAGGATCAAATTCAATGGAACAATTATTCTCAGTAGTGAATTTACGAACGAAAATGAGGTTTTTGATGATGCGAGGTGTGAAAAGGACATTATTAAGTTTAAGATCACGTGAAAGGGATAGGAGAGAAACATTACCTACAGCTTAGACAGGGATGGTGGATCTGTCACCGATGATAACCGAGGGCATCGTGCTCGAATGAAAAATAGAATGAAGGGTACCTGGATTTGCCGTGAGATGAGATGTGGCGTCAGAGTCCATGTACCAGCCAACGTCTGGAGGTGATTACAACGTCATGGTGGAAAACTCTTGACCCAAAGAAGTGGGTTCGTATGTGAGAGACGACGAGCCCGCAGTTGTCTGCGCAAGGTGAGCAGATGGCGGCGTCGCCCTGAAGATCCCTAGTGAGTTTTTTGGATTTGTCGTCGGCGGTGCATTTGGATGGGAGTGCGGCGGTGCATATGGATAGGAGTGTGGGTTCCACTGGGGAGCCCGATACAGTGGAGGCAGAAGATTGTAGTGACGGTCGTCACGCCCCCTTTAGCCACGCCAGCCACGATTGTTGATGTGTCCTCCACGATGAGAGCTGGATCGAGTGTTGCAGGAGGAGCGGTCTGTGTTGACATACAACACTTGCGGTGAAGAGGCACGTGGTCGGTGTGTGTTGGTAAAGGCTTGGTGATCTTTGATAGGTGAGCTTCTTCGAGTGCAAGCATGGAGCGGGCTTGTTCAAAAGAGGGAAATGGCTCGCGGTGCTTGATGACGTTGATAATATTGTCGAACTTGTCATTGAGGCAATTGAGCATGAGCATGACAAGGGAACGCTCGGAGACCTCGACATCAATGTTGGCAAGGAGATCGGATATCTTCTAGAGTCGGGCACATTAGGTGTGGACGATTAGATCGCCAATGGAGATGGTACGAAGCTCGTTTTCGAGTTAGAGGGCACGTGTTTCTTTGTTGTCTTGAAAAAGATTTTCGAGATGGAGCCAAAGGGCACGTGCGGTGGATTTCTTCTTGAGTATCTCGTTCAGAAGGGATTTGGAACTTGTTCCGTAAATCCAGAGCTTCACGAGGCCGTCGATGTGGGTCCAATCGCCATTAGCAGCACCGGTGGGGAGAGAGGTGTCGTCAAGGTGGCCGAGGACGCCAAAGCTGAGTCAGTATGTCTCGAATAATTCGTGCCATGCATCGTAGTTGAGTTCATCGACGTCAAGGGTGATGGGAATGTGGGTTTTGATGTTCGTTATGTCGAACGGTTTTTCGGAGTTTGTGTTGGTGGCCGCCATGGATGAACACACGAAGAAGAAGAGTAGGGAGCAAAGGAGGGTAGGCGGCGGTGAAACCGAAGAGTTTGTGATAGAGAGTCTAGGAAAGATAAGAGTGGTGAAACCCTTTCTTTCTCTCTCACCTCCACCACTTCTGACATTTCTAGAGATTTTCCAATGATTATATATCAATGAGGAGATTTTAAAAAAATCAGAAGCAAACATACACAAAGTTGGAAACATAAAACATAACAAAAATAAGGAAGATTAGAGCCATAAAAAATAAATGTACGACTATAGAGTTGAGGTGATAATGCAAAACCCATAATCAAGCTCTTCAGAGCCATAAGCATGACCCAATCAACAACATAACCCACAAATCATTGATTGATTCCCAATCATGAATAAATAGAAGACAAACACCAACAATATTAGATTATGAAATATTTATAAATGCATTTAGCATGACCAAATAAAAGTGTTGGGATAACTTGTCGGGCGACAGAAAAAAATGAAGCATAAACTCACCTTTCTAGTGACTTACTCATGACGAAGGATTAAGAGTTTTTGAACTTCTTTTACAGATGAAATCAGAGAGATTTTTTTAGGGGAGGATGGAAATTTTCGAAACAAAAGAGTCTCTCCAGCTTCATGTTGCCCCAAATTCAGATATCTTGGAATAAATGAAGGTTCGTATGAGAATGTACCTTCGTTGAAAGTGGAGGATTAACTTATTGAGAGAGAAAGATAGTAAATCTGAAACAGTGAAGCATCGAGTAAGCTGAGATGGGTTTGCTTTAGGTCCCACGACCTAACCATCAAAATAGCTATTGGTTATACCAGTAGACCACATGGAAGTATGCTCCCAACCAAGATCATCGGAACTCGTCAGACCAAACTCTATTAGATTTAGATTTCCCTGGAATAGCTCAACCTCCATTAACTTATCTCATATTGCACAATAGTTTGGACAATTATCGAGCTATTCCTTGATTGAGACCCATTCGTCAGGAGGAAAATCTTCGATTGCCATTTTTGTATGATTGCTTTTTTATGCATTCGTCCAACCGTGACTTCGAGAAGTTCGTGTTTTTGAGCATACCAGATCTATCGTAGTTTTTTCTTTAAGGTTATTCGTATACATCATGTATTTTGTAGAATGCATGCGCCTTGATGGGCTTCCGATTTGGAAGCTCTGATCTGATCCCAGTGAAGAAGAGAGGGTGTGGAAAAGACAGTGAAATTCAGAGACCTTCTTTCTTACAGTCGAAAAAGCCTATGAACCTTGAATTTGGAAGAAGATGTTGAGCTGAAGGTTCGACAATGGCGGCATCAAAACCCTTGCCGACCAATTTCTGGGACTTAATTCTTCTCAGACTTCCAAGCCGCAACAACTCCGCCGATCTCAACCCCTTCGGCCAGTTGGCTTTCACCGCTGGCTCCTCCGACTCCGTCGTCGCCCCTCGCTCCTCCGACTCCGTCGTTGCCCCTCGCTCCCTCCAGCTTGTCTCCCCATCCCTTTGTCGAAGCTCTCCCCCTTCGTTACCTCCGTTCGGTGGAACCATCTCCCCTTCCACTGCAATCTCTTCTCCACTCAGCCATCCGCCTCTCACCTACTCCTCGCTGCCGCCGACCGTCACGGCCGTGTCGCTCTAGCCTATACAACACAAATTATTATTTTCAACTAAAAAAAACTCAAACTTTATTTTTGCCTTAAAAATACTAACTTTAGGAATATAGTGTAGAAAATGCCAAACTTTTTAATTTTTGCCTATAAAACACAACCTAAAAATTTTGAAATTTTAAATTTTGTCTAAAAAACACAAATTTATTAAATTAATCATATCTATACACAAAAATAACACTAAATCATATTTTAACTCTTTGAACTTTTAAGTGTTGTCTAAAAGAAATACAAATTTATCAAATTAATCATATTCATACACAAACACTAACTCTTGGTAAATCCAATTTCAACCCGTTTTCAATCCAAATCTGAATTTAAAAAAATCCAAATTTGAACAAATTTCAACTCGAAATCTGAATTCAACTCAATTTCAAACCGATTGCAACCGAAAATCCAAATTTCACCCAATTTGAATAAGAATTTCAACCCAATTTCAACTCTAAATCCAATTTCAACCTAATTTCAACCGAATATCCGAATTCCATCCAATTTTAGTAAGCATTTCAACAAAAAAATCAAATTCGAATCAATTTCAACTCGAAATTTGAATTAACCTAATTTCAACCCGATTTCAACCGAAAATCCGATTGAATTTGGATTTCGGGTTGAAATGTTATTGAAATACTTACTAAAATTTGGGTGGAATTTGAATTTTCAGTTGAAATTGGGTTGAATTCAGATCTCCGGTTGAAATTGGGTGAAATTCTCATTTTCGATTGAAATCAGGTTAAAATTGGGTTGAATTAAAATTTCCGGTTGAAATTGGTTCGAATTTGGATTTCTTACTAAAATTGAAATTGGACTGAAATTCTTTCTAAAATTGGGTGGAATTTGAAAAAAAAATTAATGTTCATGGTATCATTTACCATCTCTAATTAATGTCTATTTTTATTTAGATTCAATCTATCTCTTAACTAATATATACTAGATTATAACCCGCCCTATGCGTGGGATAATTTATATAATTATTTTATTATTAAATTTTTTATTTCAATATATACATATATATATATATTATGATGCATAAAGAAATCAATGGAGTTAAAAATATATTGATGTGAAAATGCAACGAAAAGTAAAATAAATTAACAATTTTAATAGTTATTGATTCATAAAATAAAAATAACAATATTAATATAAAACTATTTTTAGATCTAAACTAATTAATTTAGAACTTATATCAATCATAAGATATAATATTATTTACTATTAAAAAATATATAAATATTTAGATCATAATATATATTATAGGATGAAATTCAACGGATAATCTTGGTAGACATCTCGATGAACAACTTTTCAATGATTGTTTTTCCAATTTTTTTTCTTTTAATCGCTTTCAAAAGTTTGACCATAACCATATAGATTACATATTAACATCACAGAAACACATCGATAAACATTGAAGATGGTTTAGAACCCGTACAGTGTATAAGTTGATTTATATAAATATATTATTTTCCCGTTAACAAATATTTATATTTTAAATTTTTCATTTCAATATATATGTTATGTGAGATGACAAATTGAATAGAGATAAAAAAAATTAGAAATGTGAACAATTAAAAAACAAATAAAATTTTTAATATTTATTAATATAATAGTACTACATCTTTATATTAAAAATTAACAATATGAATATATCATTTTCAAAAAAAGGGAATATAACATAAAAAATATCAAACTATTTTATTTTAGCCGATAAAACATGAATTATTATCTTTAACCTAAAAAAACTCAAACTTTTTTTTTGCTTTAAAAACACTAACTTTGGAATATAGTGTAGAAAATACCAAACTTTTAAATTTTTGCCTATAAAAATACAAATTATTACTTTAAACCTAAAAATTTTGAAATTTTAAATTTTGTCTAAAAAACACAAATTTATTAAATTAATCATATCTATACACAAAAATAACACTAAATCATATTTTAACTCTTTGAACTTTTAAGTGTTGTCTAAAAGAAATACAAATTTATCAAATTAATCATATTCATACACAAACACTAACTCTTGGTAAATCCAATTNGACAAAACTTAAAAATTCAAAATTTTTAGGTTAAAAGTAATAATTTGTGTTTTATAGGAAAAAATTAAAAGGTTTGATATTTTCTACACTATATTCCTAAAGTTAGTGTTTTAAGGCAAAAAAAATATAAATTTGGATTTTTTAGGCTGAAGATAATAATTCATGTTTTATAGGCTAAGATAAAATAGTTGGATAATTTTTATGCTATATTCCCAAATCCTAATGTATAAAAATTAAAGAGGTGATTCATTGTTACTATTTGGAACAAATATATATATATTTATATATATTGTGTTTAGTATCCACATGTCAAATAGTCATTAATTAAAAAAGTATTTTATTAGATGAATTTCAAAACGTCAAAAAATCTCAATATAATCATTAAAAATAATGTTTCAAAACTCAATTGAAAATACAATGACTAAAGTATACTCCTCCGGAAGAACCTGTCATTACCTTCGACATCCAGCTAGCTATTGTCAATGTTCTCATTTATTATTCATTCATGACAATTCACAAATGAGATAAGTATAATTAATCGTATTTAGTGAGATCGATGAATGTACGATCTCCGTATATCCAACACCTCACTCACAACATACACATAAGTTATATATATGATATACAATATTTAAACACCCAAGCCCCTTCAAATGAATACTCGTAATCAAAGACTTATCGTTGCTCGCAATATCCTATTGGACCCTATCTAACGTATGACTCATGAGATCAACATGACATTAATCTCCCGACACAACGCTCAAGAGATCTCGTTGTATCCCAACGGACATAATAGGTTCTCGCATATAATCTTGTCGGACTCGAGTATCCCAACATAATAGATTCTCGCATAATCTTGTCGTATTTCCGTATAACCGTAACGCTCGTCAAATCCATCGATCCACTTGTCCGAATAACCAATCTAATACATTCTTAATGAATTCATATTAAACTCTCATTTTCTTTTTTGTTTTGTTTTATCATTATCCTTATGCATTTTTATATTTGCCTTATAACCTTTTGACATTTTTTCATTCTCTCTATTTAATTTGTTGTAATAATTTCCATTATTTAATATTAAAGAACATAGAAATATCTCATTGAAATGATTGATCATTTCTTT
>CM071864.1:616111-655424 GCA_036759665.1 Gynandropsis gynandra
GTGTAGAATATACTTTTTATATTAATGCATATTTTAAAACAATATAAAATTCTTTTTTTGGTAAGGATATTAATAAAATTGATGGGCGTGCGAAAGAAATAAGCTTTGAAAGAAAAGGGCATAAGAATAAGAACGAGCTATCATCTTCTTCGATATTTCTTCCTCCGCGGTTCTAGGGTTTGTCGATTGATACCAGAGATCGACGAGGATTCATTGATCTGAGTGCAGCAGGACGATGTCGGCGACGCAGAGAGTGACCTTGATTTCAATTTTCGCTTTGAGATTGGTTCATCGTCGATCTCCGGTGAAAGGTATGCTTAGAACTGCTTTGTGTTGTAATCCTCTTGGGTTCTGCTGTCGGGGACGGGATTTTTCAGGTGTAGGATCCGGTGTGAGATTGAGAGATGGGGATAGTGATATGAGGTTACACGAAGCTCTCGATTTGTATAGTCATATGGTTCTGTCTCGTCCCCTCCCGTCGGTGTTTGCATTCGGTAAATCATTGAATACCATTATGAGATTGAAACAGTATGGTGTTGCTATTGATCTTTGCAAGCAGATGGAATTGCTTGGTGTATCGCATAATATATACACTTTGAATATGCTGACAGATGCTTTTTGCCGTTCGCAAAGACAGGACTTGGCTCTTTCTGTTATAGGAAAGGTTATGAAACTTGGCCATGAGCCTTCCAATGTCACATTCAACATTCTGATCCGTGGGTTTTGCTTTGAGCAAAAAATGGACGAGGCATTGAGTTTGGTTGATCAAATGGCAGAAATGGGACGTGAGCCGGATGATGCGACTTTTAACACTCTGGCCAAAGGATTTGCCATATCAGGTAAAACTAAGATAAATGACATTGCTTTAGCCTTAGATTTCGTCCGTAAGATGGACGAAAAACACATCAAGATGAACATTGCCATATACAATGTGATCTTTGATAGTCTTTGCAAACACGGACGTTTCAAAGATGCTCTCAATCTTTTTTGTGAGATGGATAAGAAAGGTGTTGGGCCAGATATTTTTACCTTCAACTCTATTATAAACGCCTATTGTAGCTTTGGTAGATGGAATGAAGCCTCTCAAATGTTGAATGAAATGATAGAAAGGAAAATCCTTCCTGATGTTGTCACTTTCAATGCTTTAATCAATAATCGTGTCAAGGAGGGTTGGCTTTTGGAGGCTGAGGAATTGTTTGAGGAGATGATCAAAAGAGGTATTGTTCCAAATGAAATCACATATAACACTTTGATCTACGGATATTGCAAGGATAATAGGGTTGAAGATGGTATGAAACTCTTCCATAAGATGAGTCGAATGGGATGTGTTGTTGATACAATCACTTACAACACTCTCGTCCACGGACTCCTCCAAACAAACGATAATCGTGGTGCTCCAAAACGTTTCAAAGACGCTCTTATGCTTTTTTGTGAGATGGTTAAGAAAGGTGTTGGGCCAAATATTTTTATCTTCAATTCTATTATAAAAGCCTATTGTAGCTTTGGTAGATGGAATGAGGCCTCTCAAATGTTGAATGAAATGATCAAAAGGAAAATTCTTCCTAATGTTGTCACTTTCAATGCTTTAATCAATATTTGTGTCAAGGAGGGTTTGTTTTTGGAGGCTGAGGAATTTTACGAGGAGATGATCAGAAGAGGTATTGTTCCAGATGAAATCACATATAACACATTGATCAACGGGTATTGCAAGGATAATAGGGTTGAGGATGGTATGAAACTCTTCCATAAGATGAGTCGAATGGGATGTGTTGCTGATACAATCACTTACAACACTCTCATCCACGGACTCCTCCAAACAAACGATATCTGTGGTGCTGCAAAACTTTGTCAAGATATGGTTTCTCGTGGTGTGTCTCTAAGCATTTCTACCTATAACGTTTTGTTGGAGGGTCTTTGTAGAAATAAGGAACTTGAAAAAGCATTGAAATTATTCGAAGAGATGATAAAGAGTAAGATGAAAGTTAATATTATTTCTTATAACACCATTATTCACGGCTTATGTAACGTTGGGAAAGTGGAAGATGCGTGGGATTTGTTTAGTAGCCTCCCTCTCAAAGGAGTGAAGTTGAATACTATAACATACACTACAATGATTTCTGGGTTTTGTTCGAAAGGTTTACTAAAGGAAGCAAAAGAGTTGTTCAGAAGAATGAAGGAGACGTCGAATGTCCCAGATGAATACACATACAATGTATTGATTGGAGGACACCTTAGACATAATGAAATAACCAAAGCTGCTGAACTCATCCGAGAAATGCGGATTGCTGGATTTTCTGCAAATGATTCTAATGTTGAATTGGTTCTTGAAATGTTAAATGATGGTAGATTAGAGAAAAGCTTTTTGGATTTGATTTCTCCGTGACCATGGCGTTAAATTGATGGCCCGATTGGATACATTTTGTTACGCCCAATGCCGCTTAAGAAGAGAGACGAATTAGGTATGTCTCACTTCCACTTGCACTTCCTTTGGTTAATCTCAATTCCGTGTTTGTTCCATGGTTCATGTTTTTGGACATTTGTATCTAATGATTCCATGGTTTATGTCTTGTTATTCCTATTAGACTTAGATTTCCCTGCAAAAGCTCGACCTCCATTAACTTAACATCGCACAATAGCTTGGAAAATTATCGAGTTATTCCTTGATTGAGATCCTTTCGTCAGGAGGGAAATCATCTATTGCCATTTTTGTATGATTGCTTTTTTTATGCATACGTCGAACTACGACCAAGAGAAGTTCGTGTTTTTTGAGCATACCAGATCGATCGTAGCTTCTTCTTTAAGGTTATTTATATACATCCTGTATTTTGTAGAATGCGTGTGCCTCGATGAGTTTCCCATTTGGAATCTCTGATCTGATCCCCATGAAGAAGGGAGGGTATGGAAAAGACAGCAATATATATATATATATATATATATATTTATAATTTTTGTTGTCTATTAACTTTCATCATATTTTGCCATACAATTCTTGTATCTTGTATAATGTATTTCTTTTTCCTTTGTAACTCAAATGGATCTTAGATTTGTCAAATCCTAATGGAACTTTTACAATTAATAGATCCATTGGTAAATCAAAAGTTTGATGCATTTATAGTTAAATACTTGAATCTAGAAATTAAATAAAAATAATTTTATTATTCTTGTTTGATTTTGTATTAAAATTCGTAGGATAGGTTCTTTTAAACGATTTGGTATTATCTTATTTGAATACTTACCATTCTAAAGCGCTTGAACATTTTTTCATAAAAAGTTTTAAAATTCCTACAATAGATTCTTTTAAATTTTAGATCAGCTATAGTATATAACAAATTAAATCTATTATAATAAATCTCCATATGAATAAATTAAAAACTAATAAATTATCTGAATAAAATATTATAATGAATCCCATATAAATAATATTAATTTAATATATGTAGTTATGCTATGTAATAATTTATTTTTACAACATAATATTTTTAATAGCAATTTTTTATATTCAAAATTAACTTAGAAAATGATTAATTATTTAGCCATATAAAATATATTATATATATAATATAAAAACAATAAAATTTGAAACATATAATGAGAACTAAAAATATAAA
Source organism: Gynandropsis gynandra (assembly GCA_036759665.1). Lineage (NCBI taxonomy): Eukaryota > Viridiplantae > Streptophyta > Magnoliopsida > Brassicales > Cleomaceae > Gynandropsis > Gynandropsis gynandra. The sequence continues at coordinate 619,720 of CM071864.1, forward strand.
TATTATTTATGTCATAACATAACAAATCACTTTAGGATCCTAAACAAAAAATATATTTTTGTGAAAAATAGAATTGAATTATGTTTTGAAGTTTGAAATTTTTTTTTCATTTGTTAAGCAAAAGAAAATATTGAGAGGAAAAATGACTCTTGTATAATAATCATTTAAAAGATAATATGTTGATTTTGAATATTTATATGTATTGTTTTGTTTATATTGAATAAATTTGGTAATTACATTTAAATTTGTCACATCACTTCTTTAAAATTGAAATGGAATAAAAAAATGTTACATCTTAAACTAAAAATTGGTTTTTAATTTTAAATGTTTACATTTTTTTAATTTAAAAAATTATATTTGTTTTATTCTTTTAATTAGGGGTGAGAAATTAGATAATTCGAATTACCATAACCAAACAATCCAAATGATTAGAAGATCAGGATTACACGGAATATCCAAATATCCAACTATAATTCGATTTATTTTGGTATAATATTCTAAAACCCGAACAATATAAATCAAATCGAAACTCGAGAAACACATACCAGAAAACATATAGATCCAATTCAGGTTCATTTTTCCATAACACGAGGAACTCAAATTCGGACCGAACCCATGAATCCCGGATTGAAACCCTCAGCATCTGCTTCCTAGTTGTCGTCCATGTTCTCATTCATTGTTCATTCATGACAATCCACAAATAGGATAAGTACGACTAATCGCAAGAACCCATGTTAGAAAGCTAGTCCCTAAACCAAGAATAATTTTATCACCTACTGATTGAGGTCTCTCATTTACATCGAGGAGACGACAACTCCCAATAAGATTGTGCTACGCAATGATAATAAATAAAAGTCAAAGATAAAGTCTGAAACAAATTGGATTATATCTTTCTAAATCAGTCTTCATTCATGGTCAACTCTATGTTGCACTTTCAAGAGTAACTTCTTCACATGGTCTTAAAATATTGGACACATATGAAAAACCAGATAAAGAATCAATTGTGACAAATATGGTTTATCGAGAGATTTTCACCAACTTACAACAACTTAAGGTACACATAAACAATATATTTTCCATCTAAAATTTTCCACTTAATTTTTACCCAATATATATTTTTCTAATTATCCATCTTTGGTTTAATTGTATCTTACATGTCGTGGATAATGCTATAAGTATACTAGCTGAAAAAGTTTGAAAATTTTTATTTCAAAATTTACTTAACCACTTCAAATATTAATCATCCATATATACAAACATATTTCTCAAATTTTCAGAACACCTACTTCTAATTTTATTATTATTTTTCAAATAATAATTAATCTATCTCAATTATATACCATCATTCTAAAAATGTGATATTACAAATAAATTGCAGTAAAAAAGCTCACGCCTAGTTATATTATTTGTCACAACAATATATTCATTATATTTATCAATTTGAAAGTTATATTATCAATATTATTTTGCGTACAATAGTAATAGTTATTAAAAATTGAATCCAAAAATACTATATATAAATCAAGTGGAACTAATATATTCAAATAAATATATATATATATATATATATATATTGATATACAAATATTTATGTCCATTCTAGAGTAATTTGAATTATTTATATATTCTTATATAATGCAATTTGGTATATAAAAATGATCAGTTGATAACTACTTAATTTATAATTTCTCCCTCACCCTCCTTTTAAACATCTCTTCCGACATTACCTGTAGCATTTGAAGATACACCGCTGGAACCATTTCGGTCTCCCAACACATACATTTCTCCTATAAAACATTGATTCTTCAGTTACAAAACTCACAACCAAACCGGTCTTACACTTCCATGGGACATTCACACTTTCAGACAACATTTGAGATTTTACAAAGGGCATTCACACTTTCAGACAACAGTAGAGACTCTACAATTTCCATTAGTTCCAACTCATTTACATAGCTTGATGAAGCTTGCACAAGCCCCACAACTTGCATCCTTCACATTTCCACCTCTCTGCGCCCTTTCTTCAATTTCATTTTTCCTTTGTCTCTCAAGGTACCTCTCTGCCTTAACCCTGGAATGACACCCTACTGCCTGCACATCCTACTCCCTCCCATTTTTAAACAACAGATTTCTTTCTAGTACGAAATCCTTGCTAAGTTTTCTCTCGTCGAACCTGTAAAGGATAAAAATTCATCTGCATCAATGCGTCCGCTCCATTGGAAATAGCATTGTTTCGTTGAAATGCTGACCTTTTTGAATAGATATGCAGGACACACAGCTTCAGCTCGTGTTCTTCGAGAGTGTCAGTTTCTTTGAACTCCATCTCAGCTAAAAGCTGCTCAACATCATTACCGTATTCAGGGTCAAACTCTTGTCTTTTTCTGGTTGTAATTACTCAATTCAACCAAAGAGTTGTTCGCTGAAGTGATGACTTTTCCTGGCGGATTCTTTGTTTTGAGCCAATCTCCGAAGCGTTTGAGAATATTTAAATGTGAATTATGGTCCATCCTTAAATGTGAATTACACTCATGAACTCACTAAATAATATCAAATGTTGAACCTTTTAAGCACCAAATTTGACCTTATATGGATCTGCACAATCTGTAGGTAAGAACATCCCTTCCAAAAATCCATTTAACTAAAACACCACAAAAGACGTAAGGACATTTTGTAATTAAACGTTAGTCTTCTAATACATTATATGGGAAATAAACGCTGAAAAATATATCATTTTACTCATACACAAGATGTTCCAATACTAAATTCTGATCATCACAGGCAGGTCAAACGAAAATTAAGAACAAAACCATAAATTCATCTATTCTGACCCTCGAATTTCCAAAGTCTCAAAATTCAAAACGAAAACACAAAAAACACTTCACGTTCAAATCGAATTACAAATTGAAAAACCCCACATTTAAGACTGAATCAAGGGACCAAGGAAAAGTACTGGTGAAAGAGTTTCATTTTACTGTCGCATTGAGCTGATTACACCACCAAAGACGACAAGATTTTCGACTCTAGCGTATTTTTAAAGGATGTGGAACAAACTCAAGTATTTGTTGATGTTTCAATCAGACCCAAGCAACTCTTGTTTTTCATTTTCTTATGTAAAAGATATATTTGTTTTATGAGATTAAATAAAATTTTCGATTGAAATTCAGATGGGATAAAAAAATCACAATTGGGACATCAAAGATATTTATATATACACATACGATAATTTTGGATTATGTTCGGTGAAAACAATTATTATTAAATTTAAAAATAATTTAAATTGAAATAACTAAATTATAAAAAATCCATTTTAACAAAAAATTATTGTGAATATTGATAACAATTGAATAATTTGTTTTCCAAATCAAATCCCAAAGAACAAAAAGTGACAAGGTATTTTTTCATATTCGACATGAAATATTATTCGTGTGTTAGATAAAGTTAGATAAATTTACCTAGAGATTTGATGAAATTAAATGATAAGTGGATACTTTAATAGGATTGTTGTATGTGAATGAAAATAAAGAAATTGGTGAAAACAAATCACAGTTTTTATATAAAAGATAAAATTTTGAAAATTAAAAGATATTAAAGACAAAAAAATTTATATAAATATATTTATCTACCTATTATATATTTATTTTTTTATATTAAAAAGTTTAAATTAGACTAAACTATTAAATTATATTGTCAATAAAAATAAATAAAATTACTAGTATAATCGTTTTCAATTAATTTATTTTTTAAAGAATAAGTTAATAAATCCAAATAACAATAATTTAGAAAAAATGCCCTCACGCAGGATCGAACTACGGACCTTCAGTTTACAAGACTGACGCTCTACCACTGAGCTATAAGGGCTTTGCACAAATGCAATAGTAAATATATATTATATATGAGAAATTTGAATGCTTTTTCAGAGGTTTTAAAAAAATTAATATTTCAACACACCAGAATTCTTTTTTACCGAAATTATAATTAATATGAATATGTTCTTTAAAATTAAGATTTGAAATTGACATATAAGAGACGCATTGTGAATTTTGAATGCTCACTTTAATTGGTATTGATTTGGGTTTGTTTTCAATTATTTTACAATAATATTAATCTATAATGTTACATATCAATTTGTGAATTTAAAAGAAACAAATGAAGGTATGATATGTAGATATCAAAACAATGCAAATGAAAGAATCTAAAACCTCTAGATGAATTAGGGGTGGGCAAATAATAATGATAGTAATGATAGTATGGCGTTTAATTTAGGATATAAATTATTCTGACGGTGGAAAATCATCTTTCTTGCAATCTGACGGTGGCGTTTGATATTGAGAGATTTTAAGATTAATTTTTCATTTTAAACAAGTCTTAGATGAAAATTTATGTACAATTTAATCATACAAGTTTAATTTATTATCTAAATTAATAATTTATTTTTTCAATAAAAGTCAACTTTCTTAAGTCCAGTTCTTTACTCTTTTATATATATATATCAATCAACTTCAAAGATATGCTTTCAGAATTTATGAAGTTTATTCTTAAAAAGATTAATATATATCAATCTCAAAGATATTCTCTTTTTTACTAATGTTCGTCGAATATGATTTTTTTCCAAGGGTCTGTTGGAATTTTCAAGAGATGACTGTTGAAAATTTCAACAGATATTCATTGAAAATTTGGAAAAATTTCAACGGAAATCGATTGATGGATTAAGGATTTTCAAAGGTTCGCCATGGAATCTGTTGATAAATTTTTCTATGGATAGGTTTGTTGGTAGGAATGATTTATTGGTAATAATTTCAACAGACGAATCTGTTGAAATCTGTTGGTACATGACACGATATCTTACAGAAAACAAGCTCATGAAGGTTTCACGGTTTTATTCCAGGTTCATGTAGCTTTGTTCTCACGTTAGGTCATTTTCTATCCACCAGAATCGATGAAGGACCACATCTACCTACATTTCTAGCACTTGACTTTTGCGTCTTAACATCAAGAAACATAGTTGGTATATGCAAGGCTTTAAAATTTGGAATTTTCATAACAACTTATGTTAATATGAATGAATGATCTTATTTATATTTGAAAGCTTCTGATGATTATTATGTTTATATTTTTGGATTAGATTCAAAATTATATTTCAAAATCTAGATAGTTCTAAATTATTGATTTATTTGGCTCGATATCCCTAACGTGTAGATCTTATTTTAAATCTTTTTTTGTTGCATTTTCACACCAATATATTTTTTAAATCAATTAAATTTTCATGTATCATGCTATATATATTGGAATAAAAATTTTAAATAATGATATATTTATATAAATCAACTAAATTTTAAATAATGATATATTTATATAAATCAACTAACACATGGATTATAATATAGTATTTTGAAATATACGTAGTGCGTAAAGTTTCGCCTTTTCAAAAAGATATATATATATATATATATATATGGAATTTTAATTTTTTTAAAGTTAATACAATATTCAATATATCTCTGAATTTCATATTTCTTTAAATTTGATGTACATTGATATATAGATCTGGTCATTTTGGATTTCGGTTCGGATATAATGGATATGGATTATTCGAATTTGAAAAAAAAAATAATTGAATTTAAATCGGTTCGGTTTGATTTGGTTGTACAATGGTTCGGTTTGGTTATATCAATAAAATATTATAACCAAAATAAAACCCAAATTCTGATTTGTTCAGTTATTATTCGATTATTTCGATTTCACCAAGTATTTTATCATATAAAATTACAAATAAATGATATTATTCAAAATATTTCAAATAATTCATATATAATTAAAAATATATTATTATTTAAATTTGATATTTAATTTTAATTATTAATTATATTAGATAAATATTCATTTGATAAATATCATTTATCTATATATTTTTATGTAACCAATCGGTTATCCACGGTTACGATTAATGACAGAACCGAACCGAATCTATTCGGTTTTTAACTTTCGTACCCGATTGGTTATTTTATCTACATCCGAACAGAACCGAATGACCATAACCCGGTTCGGTTTGGTTCGATTTTATATAACCGAATCGAAATGTTCACCTCTATTGATGTGTACTATAACTTGTTCATATATTTTTTAAAAATAGAAAATTAGTATTTTGCCTTATCTTAGATATTAGTTTTATTTCATCTAATATTTTAAAAATATCACTGCTATCTTAATAAAATATTTTTATTAGCAAAGTGGAATATAGTTTTTGGTTGTTTGTTGATTACTAAAAAAAGAAAAGAAACAGCGAATAAATAACAAAATTTCCCACGCACCACATTTTTTAATTTTGAGAAAAAGCTCTATTCCCCCCAAATTATCTCAATTTAATTATATTTCCCTTCAACTTTCTCTATCATCCTATTCCTCCCTAAACTATTATTACTTATATTATTCCCCTAAACTTTAAAAATTCATCATATTTTTCCCTCCGTTAACTTTTATATTAAATATTTTTAAAACAACATATTCCCCCATAAACTATAGCACTTTAATCCTATTCCCCCTGAACTATTTTTCTCATCCGATTCCCCCTAAACTATCGTTACTAATCATATTCTTCCCTAAATTTTAAACATCCATCATATTTTCCCCCGAACTATATAACCTCTAGCCTATTTTTCCCCCTCCCGAACTATATAACCAGGGCCGGCTCAACTAAAGAAGAGACATTGTGCCATAAAATTAAAATAGGCCCTTTTGAAACAAAATATTCGATACAAAAAAATTTCTTTTATATACCATAAATATTTACAACATTCATTTAAAAAGAGCTATTCTATTTGCATGTTTTGAAACGAAATATTCGATCAAGCTTTCCACATCTAAATCCTCTAGGAGACTACTTCAGTTGCCATTAAAGCTAATTCATTCAACCTTTCTTGTGACATAGTGGTTCGCAATTACAACTTCAATAATTTGAGTTTCGAAAAACTTCTTTCTGCAGAAGCAAAAATAATTGGAATAGTCAATAAGATTCTATACACAATTATTGCATTTGGAAAACAATTATACCATTTCAGTAATTCTAATAAAGCAATTGTTCCTATCTTTTCATTTGGTAAAAATTCTCTAAGTAACTTTAACTCAACAAAAAGCTCATATCTAGTGCTAGTCCTTCTTTTTCTATTTCTACAGATAATAACAAACTAACCACAAGGATCAAACAAAAAACCGATCCATCCGATTACGCAACAAAATAAAAAAGAAAGACGATGAGAGACTAGAAACATATACGAGCGAAACTGAAGATCTTAGATGGTTGAAGCTCAGAAATCGAAAGAAAACAAAAATCGTTTGAATCCTTAAACAAAAACCCTTGAATGAGAGAGCAAAAAAGAGAATTTCTGAATTTCTAAATAGGGTTTTCTGAAAATCATGGAAAGAGTTTCTGTATTATTTTGGATAAAAATTTCTGAAATCGGTAAAAAAATTTCTATATTTTTTAGGATAATTATTAATTTTTTTATAGTGGGCCCTCAATGAGCTGAGGGTCCTGTTCCACAGCTCCTGTGGAACATGGGCATAACTGCCCCTGTATATAACCTCTAACCTATTTTCCCCGAACTATATGACTTTTAATCTATTCCCCCTAAAAACAAATTGTACATTCAACTTATTTTCAAAATTTTGGTTATTATAAACTTAACATATTTTCTTTAATAGTAACGTACTTTTAAATTTTGGTTTTTATAAATGTAACATATTTTCTTTAATAATAACATAATTTTAAATTTTGGTTATTATAAATGTATCATATTTTCTTTAATATTAATATATTATTAAATTTTGATTATTATATTAATATTTTTAATGATTGATAAAAAAATATTAAAATAAAAATACTTTGAATTAAAATAAAAATACTAAAAAAGGATATGTTTATAACAACCAAAATTTAAAATTATGTTACTATTAAAGAAAATATATTACGTTTATAATAACCAGAATTTTGAAAATATGTTGAATGTATAATTTGTGTTTAGGGGAAATAGGTTAGAAGTCATATAGTTCGTGTGGAAATAGGTTAGAAGTCATATAGTTCGGGGGAAAATGGACTAGAGGTTATATAGTTCGGGAGAAAATATGATGAAGGGGGAATAGGATTAGTAACGATGGTGTAGGGGGGAATCGGATGAGAAAAAAGTTCAGGGGGGAATATGATTAAAGTATTATAGTTTAGAGGGGAATAGACTGTTTTAAAAATCTATATATTAAAAGTGTGTAAAATCTCTAGCTTCTCAGCCATTCTCGATCCTCATGCTTCCACGTCATTGTTCCACCTCAGATTCACATCTCTCCCACGATCTCTCCCACGATCTCTCCCTCCCCTCACGATCTCTAGGTGAAGAAACCGTTGGCAGGGCCCAGAGGCTCTTCTCTTCGCAGGACCCAGAGGCTCTTCTCTTCCACATATGATAAGACGAGGTGACCGGCAGGCGGCGTGTAGTGAAGACGAGGTGTGTCGGTGTAAACCCTGCGCGAAGCGACAGAGCGAGATTCCAAGAGCTCCGAGCTCAAAATCAATGGCGTCTAGGGTTTCGTCGAAGCTTAAAGCAAAAGGAAAAGCTTCCAAGGGATCATCTTCTTCCTTAGATCGACAATCGAAGTTTCAGGTGGCGAAGGAATGGACCAATCGGACATTGAAGAAGGCGAAGGTCGCGACTCATTACGGATTCATCCCTCTGATCATCATCGTCGGCATGAACTCCGATCCTAAGCATAATCTCTTCCAACTCCTCAGCCCTATCTGATTCTTCCATTTCTTCGTTAGCTATGGCGGATCAGGTTCTTCTCTGGTTTGACTCCATCTCCTTAAGTATGTAATCGCGGCTTTGTCGAACATTCATCATCTTTCGAACGGTTTTTGTTAGGGATTTGATAATTTCTATATGGACTATTAAAATCAATGCAAACAATATCCGATTACAATTATTGAAATTAATTTAATTTGTTGACGATTATTCAGAAGGATCCGGCGAGGTTGAGTCCTGCTTCGATGTTGCCTCACCTCCTCCACCAGCTCCCTCGTCGCCATCTTCATCCAACGTTTCCGTCCGGAAGAAGATGGTTAGTAACTCACATTTATCTCCTATTCGCCTCCATCTTCTCAGTTGTAACTAATGGAATCTGTTGTTGGTTCGTAGCCTTCGGCGCCGCACCAGAAGCCTTTGCCTCCCAAGTCGTCGTCGTGCAAGTCATCTTCTCCCATGGCGGCTCAGTACGAGATCGCGAGACCAGTTCCGCTTTACCGTCCTGTATGAGTTTTATTTCCTCTACCATGAAGCTAGAAACAGAAGCTCCTTCCAAGACAGAAGCTCTATCAACCGATACAGGGAAGATTTCAGGATGCGTCGAAGAAAACAGCTCCGTTTTGGATTCGCCAAATGGGCTAAGCATACAAGCTTCTCCACCATTGAAGATTGAGCGAGAAAGCAAGTTGTGTCTGGAATCGAGGCCTATGGTGGCCGAAGAATGTGGGAAAAAAGGAAGCTCTTTGTCCAAAGAGGAATCTATATCAACAAAGACGAAAGGTGCCCTAAACCCTGAACTTCGCGTTTCTTTTGGTTCAATCTATTAGAAAAATTCAAAATTCCAAGCAAATCTAATACTTTTATTGCTTGTTTGCTTGAAAGGCGATCTTGAACCGTGCTCGGGCTGGAATTGTGGAGGAATTGAAAGCTAAGAGGGTTAGTTTTAATCTTCATCCCCAAATCTTAGAGCTTTCACCTTTAATGATTTCTTTAGGATTTCTAAGGTCTGAAATGGCGGCTAGCGTTTCTGCTGGAAACATTGGTCATTTCTTTCTTTCTGGGCAAGTTTATAAGGGTCAAGGTTGCAGGCAAAATTCCTGGGTTTCTCGGTATGCCCTTAAGGCAAATCCTTGGCATGTCCTTCTTGGTATCGATTTTAGTTTCCAAAACTTTAATTATTCTGTTGCTGTTGAGTTCAAGATTCATAATTTTGAGTTATCTATGGCTTTGGACTTTGAATTCAAAAAGGGTTTTGGATTGTACCCTTTTCTTCAATGACTGATATTTTGCTTAAATTTTCTAACTTTTTGTTCTGAATCTTCCCCTGGTACCGCCTACCAGGTCGCGTAGAGTATCCGACGACCTAAAGGTTGAAAAATGCGGATGTTACTCTCGATCTACGAACAACAAGATTTCAAAGATTTCTAAAGCTATCAAGGCGTCATCATCGGATTCGACAAAGTATTTTGATTTCTCCGTTACTGGCAGTGGCGTTGCGGTATTAAAAGCTGAATTTCATCTTCCCATATCCCATGTTAAATGCTGATTCTTCCTCTCCCACCATATTAAACCCATATCCCGAGCTAGAGATGTCGACCCATCGACATATTAAGTGAGTTATATGAGTGAGTTTTCACTTTCTCTCTATATGTTGTCTGTTCATTGAATGGTTTCGACCGAAAGTTAGGGTGAATGATGAGTTGAACTGATGAGTGCAGGCATTACAAATACGATTGGTCCAGCACGCACAGAAGGACTTGAGAGAGTATGTGAATGATCGCCATGGGAGCATCATTTGATCATGGTGAAGATGGTAACTTGCATTTGGCAAGAGAAGGTGGACATTCACATCGAAGGATAGTTCATGCAGCTGAGATGGAAGGAAGAGAGATCGAAAGAGCTTTACTTGAAGCTGTTCTTAACGATCCTAACATCTTTCTCTGCAAACATCATTATGCAATCGATCTCCTCACTTCTCAGGTTCAACTCCACAGTAATAATTTCTTGCCAACTTAAACTTCCCATTGTTTTACATCATTTAGGCCTTGTGCCCAAGGCTTGAAACTGGCTTGGAACAGAAGATTGTTCTTCCTCGGGACTCCTACCTCCAAGTTAGTGGCTTTCCAGTTTGAACCTTTAGTCATTTTTTGTTTTCCTTCCGCTCATTCTGAACAATCACAATTCGGATTCTGCATTCTCATTTTTTATGTTTCCTCACCTCCTCCACCAGCTCCCTCGTCGCCATCTTCATCTAGCGTTTCCGTTCGGAAGAAGATGGTTAGTAACTCACATTTATCTCCTATTTGCCTCCATCTTCTCAGTTGTAACTAATGGAATCTGTTGTTGGTTCGTAGCCTTCGGCGCCGCACCAGAAGCCTTTGCCTCCCAAGTCGTCGTCGTGCAAGTCATCTTCTCCCATGGCGGCTCAGTACGAGATCGAGATCGCTGAGGTATTATCTGGCATGATGAGGCAGCGGCAGGGACCGTCGAAGCAAACACGAATACGAGACCAGTTCTGCTTTACCATCCTGTATGAGTTTTATTTCCTCTACCATGAAGGTAGAAACAGAAGCTCCTTCCAAGACAGAAGCTCTATCAACCGATACAGGGAAGATTTCAGGATGCGTCGAAGAAAACAGCTCCGTTTTGGATTCGCCTAATGGGCTAAGCATACAAGCTTCTCCACCATTGAAGATTGAGCGAGAAAGCAAGTTGTGTCTGGAATCGAGGCCTATGGTGGCCGAAGAATGTGGGAAAAAAGGAAGCTCTTTGTCCAAAGAGGAATCTATATCAACAAAGACGAAAGGTGCCCTAAACCCTGAACTTCGCGTTTCTTTTGGTTCAATCTATTAGAAAAATTCAAAATTCCAAGCAAATCTAATACTTTTATTGCTTGTTTGCTTGAAAGGCGATCTTGAACCGTGCTCGGGCTGGAATTGTGGAGGAATTGAAAGCTAAGAGGGTTAGTTTTAATCTTCATCCCCAAATCTTAGAGCTTTCACCTTTAATGATTTCTTTAGGATTTCTAAGGTCTGAAATGGCGGCTAGCGTTTCTGCTGGAAACATTGGTCATTTCTTTCTTTCTGGGCAAGTTTATAAGGGTCAAGGTTGCAGGCAAAATTCCTGGGTTTCTCGGTATGCCCTTAAGGCAAATCCTTGGCATGTCCTTCTTGGTATCGATTTTAGTTTCCAAAACTTTAATTATTCTGTTGCTGTTGAGTTCAAGATTCATAATTTTGAGTTATCTATGGCTTTGGACTTTGAATTCAAAAAGGGTTTTGGATTGTACCCTTTTCTTCAATGACTGATATTTTGCTTAAATTTTCTAACTTTTTGTTCTGAATCTTCCCCTGGTACCGCCTACCAGGTCGCGTAGAGTATCCGACGACCTAAAGGTTGAAAAATGCGGATGTTACTCTCGATCTACGAACAACAAGATTTCAAAGATTTCTAAAGCTATCAAGGCGTCATCATCGGATTCGACAAAGTATTTTGATTTCTCCGTTACTGGCAGTGGCGTTGCGGGTCTACGTTATGCTTTAGCAGTTGCAAAGCATGGGAAGCTGGCGGTGATTACCAAAGCTGAACCTCATGAAAGCAACACGAACTACGCTCAAGGCGGTGTTAGTGCTGTGTTGTTGGACTTGGACTTTATAGAAAGCCATATGCAGGATACGATCATAGTCGGTGCTTATCTCTGTGATGAAGAAACCGTAAGAGTAAGTATTGGTAATAGTAATATCTTCAAAAATGGATCTTCAATTGTTACAGTAACTAAATGTGTTTTTATTTCCAGGTGGTTCGCACAGAAGGACTTGAGAGAGTATGTGAATGATCGCCATGGGAGCATCATTTGATCATGGTGAAGATGGTAACTTGCATTTGGCAAGAGAAGGTGGACATTCACATCGAAGGATAGTTCATGCAGCTGAGATGGAAGGAAGAGAGATCGAAAGAGCTTTACTTGAAGCTGTTCTTAACGATCCTAACATCTTTCTCTGCAAACATCATTATGCAATCGATCTCCTCACTTCTCAGGTTCAACTCCACAGTAATAATTTCTTGCCAACTTAAACTTCCCATTGTTTTACATCATTTAGGCCTTGTGCCCAAGGCTTGAAACTGGCTTGGAACAGAAGATTGTTCTTCCTCGGGACTCCTACCTCCAAGTTAGTGGCTTTCCAGTTTGAACCTTTAGTCATTTTTTGTTTTCCTTCCGCTCATTCTGAACAATCACAATTCGGATTCTGCATTCTCATTTTTTATGCCTTAATCATTTCTTTCATATCTCAAGAGCGTCACAGGTTGCAGAATCGAGGGTGGACAATCGAGTGTCGTTCATCTTCTACAGAATATGTTCAAATTTGCTTAGGGTTTTATGATGCCTCTTTATGCAGATTGATGTCTTTCCGTATTTAGTCTTTTACATCTTCTTCGAGCAATATCCTGATATCTGGAGAGTAGCTCTGACCAACATTGCTATAGCAATCAGTTCGTTTCCGATCTTTCAAAATTTCAGTTTCTGCTATAGATTGTACACAAGGGGGGACTCTTTAAAGTTCTGATAAACTATTTTGGCAGGTGCTATATTCATTGTCTGCCTAGGACTCTTATTGGCTTGGTACGATTGTTTCTTCCTTTAGGATCAATACTTCTTTTGCTACAGAGCTATTGTTGATGAATTGGAAGTTCTGAGAGGAGCTCATAAAGGTATGTCAAAAGTTCGATTGTGAAAAATGGATCGTGTCAATTTGGAATGTTGTACTGTGGTGAGATTTGAAACCTGGTGAGTGGTGGCTATTGGAGAGAATTTATTTGAACATATATATTGATGGCAAGGAAAATAATAAATTCAAATGCTTTATGAAGTAGTATATAATGGTGGTGGAACTATCCCTTAAACTATATCCAAAAGAAAGAACTCCATGAAAGTACCTAATAAAAAAAAGACCCATGTTTAGGAAAACGATTGGAACTTGGTTAAAATTAACATACAGTTCAATAGTTTTGAGGTTTTTGGTGATAGGCTTGTAAGAAATACATATTTCCCTACCCTCTTCACAGCACCTCAAGTTCGTGCTCGCTCGCTCCTCTCTTTTCTTCTCTTTTCGTTTATTCTACTCTTATTAGTTGATTTCGTTTGCTTTTTTTTTTGGTAATCTAGAGCTTTTTTAGTATGGATTTGCAAACTTAGGTTTAGTTCTCTCTTCTTCTTCAATTCCCAGATTTGGCTTCTTTTTAACACATATATATATGAACTCATGTCAATGTCTTAATCGTTTAGCCTCCTTTTTCTTATTTATATAAAGAAAGCCAATTGGGTGTCTCGGGTTGGAGAAGAACAGAGAAAGCTCTGCTTCAGTTTGAGAATTTTAGGCTTCTTCTTTACACATCTGCACACACATATAGATATATACGTTATGAGTTTTGATAGTTATGGAGCGGTATGAGATAGTGAAGTATCTGGGTCAGAGAATGTCGTAAGAGAGAGAAGCTGGTTCGAGACAAATGGTCCACGGAGCTGCTCGCTGTGAAGTTCATCGAGAGAGGCCTAAAGATTTCTTACAGTCAACCCCAGGTTAGTTGTTCTAGAAACTGATTGAAGAATCATACGGACAATTTCAATTATCCATATAAACAGGAGCTGATTATATCTCTGGAGATTTGGGCATGACATTTATGGACATGACCTCTGACCAACTTGGCATAGCTCGGAGAGTAACTATTAAAAACAATTCAACGACCATAGTGGCAGACCCATCAACAAAAAGTGAGATTCAAACAAGTATTGCCCAGATGAAAAAGGATCTTGCTGAGACAGATAGTGCATACCTTTCAAGAAAAATTGCAGAGAGGATTGCTAAACTCACTGGAGGTGTGATGTGGTTAGGTCTTATTTTAATAACTTATACTTTTTTCTCCTCCGTTTAGGTTGTACTGTCAAATACTATTTTACCATGTCATCATATAGAATCCTCCATGATCCACCATATACAATACTGCACTTTTTTCCAAATATCGGTAATATAACATTTCTCATAATAGCATGATTTACAAATAGCATTGTTTTCCATATTAACTCATTTATATTGTGATGCATTCCCGTTAATACGAACATTAAAATGTTTTGATTTTCTTCATTGGACTACTCTATAACATTTATTAGATTTTCAAAATTAAAATGATATATCTTTCCGCGCATCGCGCGGGCGTATACCTAGTATTTAACAAAAAAGTTAATAGAAAAGTTAACGGAGGAAGAAATAGGATGAATTTTTAAAGTTTAAGGGAAAATAGGATGAGTAAAAGAAAATTATTGGGGAATAGAATTAAAATGAGATAGTTTAGAGAAATAGACTTTTTTTCCTTTAATTTTCAGAGAAACTGCCAAAATCGGTGGACTATAGTCTAGAGGATTTGATGCAGTGACGTTCACGCGCATATCTAGCGCGTATGATTTAGATTTACATAATCAATTCATTTCAAAATAACAGATCTTTAGTGAAGCCCATATAATTTCACTAATGTTAGCCCAATGGGCTCAACCATTAAGTCCATTTAGTTTTACTAATGTTTAGCTCAATCATCCAAATTCAAACATTTAAATGTTTTTTGGGTTCCATATATTCAACAATCCAAATTGAATTCAAACTCGGATGATCCATCTTTAGTAACGAAATTTGTTACGTTTTATTAAAAAACTTTCAAATAATATTTTATAAATATTATAACATAAGTTTATCTTTATAAACATTTTTGAAGGTACACCTTTTGAAATATATATATATATATATATAGTATGTTGAATTTTAATTTTATTAAATTTAATACAATATTTAATGCAATTTTGAGTTTCATGCTTCCTAAACTTGATATATATTGACATGCATAATAACTGGTTCAAAAATTTTAAAATTGAAAATATTAGTATTTTTTGTTATTTTTTACATTAATATTATTTGACGAAACATTGAATGGGTTTAACCTTTTTACATAGTAGAGTGGAATATAGTTTTTATTTTTTTGTTTATTACTAAAAAAAGAAACAGTGAACAGAGAACAAAATTTTCTAACGCCATATTTTTTAATTTTTTCGAAATATGCCAAAATAGTTGGACTATATAATCTAGAAAATTGAAACGGTGACACTGACACGATAGATATGCGCGTATGAATGAGATTCACATAATCAGATCAATTTCAAATAATTGATCAATAGTTAAAACCATTTAATTTTACTCATGTTTATCCCAATGGCCTCAACTATTAAGCCTATTTATATTACTAATGTTTAGCCCAATGGGCGAACTGTTAATCCCATTTATTTGTACTAATGTTGGTTCAATGGGCCAAAAGCCCATTCAGTTTCATCAATATCATGATATATATATTGGAATAAAATTTTTAAATAATGATATATTTATATAAATCATGGATTATAATATAGTACTTTAATCCCCTGAACTATAGCACTTTATTTAATATATTTATAAATATATCATTATATAAAAATTTTAAATAATGATATATTTATATGAATATGCTAGAAATTATATAGTTCGGGAGAAAATATGATGAATGTTAAAGTTAAGGGGAGGATGTGATTAAGTTAAGGGGAGGATATGATTAATAACGATAGTTTAGGGGGGAATCGGATGAGAAAAAAGTTCAGGGTGGAATATGATTAAAGTGCTATAGTTTATGGCCAATGGATTATTTTAAAATATTTAACAAAAAAGTTAACGGAGGGGGAAATAGGATGAATTTTAAAAGTTTAAGGGGGAATCAGATGAATAATGATAGTTCAGGGGGAAATATGATGAGAGAGAAATCGGGTTGGAATTATATTTTGATTAAACCGATTTAACCCAATTTTCGATTTACCTCAATTTCATCCTAGTTTAAAGTGAGTAAATCGGGTTAAAAGTGAGTGAATCGGTTAAATCGGGTTGAAATTCGGTGAAAACTAGTAAAATTTGGGTAAAATCGGGTTGGAATTATATTAAATTGGGTGAAATCGGGTTGAAATTATATTACTTTGGATGAAATTGAGGTAAATCGAAAACCGAGTTAAATCGATTGAAAAAGAATAAATCGGGTTAAAAGTGAGTAAATCGGTTTAATCAAGTTTAAAGTGAGTAAATCGGGTTAAAAGTGAGTAAATCGGTTAAATCGGGTTGAAATTCGGTGAAAACTAGTAAAATTTGGGTGAAATCGGGTTGAAATTATATTAAATTGGGTGAAATCGAGTTGAAATTATATTACTTTGGATGGAATTGAGGTAAATCGAAAATCGAGTTAAATCGATTGAAAAATAATAAATCGGGTTAAAAGTGAGTAAATCGGTTTAATCAAATTTAAAGTGAGTAAATCGGGTTAAAAGTGAGTGAATCGGTTAAATCGGGTTGAAATTCGGTGAAAACTAGTAAACTTTGGGTGAAATTGGGTTGGAATTATATTAAATTGGGTGAAATCGGGTTGGAATTATATTACTTTGGATGAAATTGAGGTGAATCGAAAATCGAGTTTAATCGATTAAAAAAGAGTAAATCGGGTTAAAAGTGAGTAAATCGGTTAAATTGGACGATAATCGGGTTAATTTGGGTGAAATTGGGTTAAAATTAGATAAAAGCGTGTTAAATTTGGGTGGAAATCGGATTAAATTTGATGAAATCGGGTTAATTTGGGTGAAATTGGGTTAAAATTGGGTAAAATCGGGTTAAAATTGAGTGAAATTGGGTTTAAAAATTGTCGAAATAGGGTTAAAATCGGTTATAATACGGGTCAAAATTGGGTATTTGATTCGGGTCAAAATCAGGTCAAAACCGGGTCGGTTAACACCAATATACTGTTTATATAACAGAGGGGGAATTGGCTGAATTGATATAGTTGATGGGCGAATCGGATGGATGTTGTAAAATGAGGGGAGAATTAGCTGTGTCAGATAGTTTAGGGGGAATTTGAATAAAGCATGATAGTTGAGGGGGGAATTGGCTTTTTTCCCATTAAATTTTTTTTGGGTTCCATATATTCAACAATCCAAATTGAATTCAAATTCGGATGACTCATCTTTAGTAACGAAATTTGTTACAGTTTTATTAAAAAAACTTTCATATAATATTTTATAAATATTACAACATAAATTTATCTTTATAAATATTTTTGAAGGTACACCTTTTGAAAAAATTATATATATTAATTTTAATTTTATTAAATTTAATACAATATTTAATGCATTTTTGAATTTCATGTTTCCAAAACTTGATATATATTGACATGCATAATAATTGGTTCATATATTTTTAAAATTGAACATATTAGTATTTTTCCTTATATTTTACATTAATATTACTAGGTATATACCCGCGCGATGCGCGGGAAGATATACCATTGTAAATTTTAGAATGTATTTAAATTTAGTGTTTTTGTATGAGTGAGCGTCTTTCCCAGCTCCCGGAGTTCAATGAAGAAGTCGTCGTATATGACAAAGTATTGAATAAAATGCATCACAATATAAATGAGTGAATATGAGGAATGTTATTCGTAAATCTTGCTATTAGGACAAATGTTATATGACGAACATTCTAAAAATAGTTTATTATTGTAAATGGTGATCATGAATGGTTCTGTACGATGACATGAAAAGATAATCTCTGATCGTACGACCTAAATGGAAGATAAAATACTAACGCTTATTAAAATAAGAACAACACAAAGCGATTTTATGTTGATACAATGGCAACGCGGGTTTTAAAATATTCCAATTATAAACTTTAAATTAATTAATTACAAATAGACGATCTTATTAGAACAAATGTGACAATGTGAGGGTGACAATTATATCATATTATGTAGGTTTTTTTATGTAAATATGGATAATAAGATTTAAAAGTAGTAAAATATCCAAAACAAATGCAGCATATAGTGTATATAGTAAAATAATAAGATTATCCTTTCATGAATATGACAAAATATGTAGATAATAGAGTTTAAACCAAAGGAAATAGTAAATATTAAATGGTGAATATGAATATATTGAAAATAATTTTGTAATTTGAATATCTAAATCATAATTTCAATAAAATTATTCATTTTTCGACATAAGTATGCTTCAGCTTCTCAAACTTGGAGCACTCTTCCTGAACATCTTCCTTGATATCGAGCTCAAAATCAGGCTCAATCTGTCAGACATGAAGTACAAAGGTTAGAGAAAAAGTCAAAATCAGGCTCGATCTGTCCAGCGACAGCAGGAGCGGAACCTTCTAGACTCCAACAGAGAGATTACTGATGATGTGCCAGGATTAGATGCTGCAAATGTTTACCTTTTCGTCTCAGAAGATCGGATCCAAATGCCAAGGCTTTAAAAAATGAGGAATACGACATAGATGATCGGAGAATATACCTAAGTGTTGATATCTCCTTACGACGTTGGTCTATCTAAAATAGCCAAACACAATGATGAAGATGACAAAGGTGATATCAAAGACAAACAAAGATAGATAATCTTCGAAAATAATAAGAACCAAGAAAGAGGTAAAGATCAGTCTATACCTTAGTCTGATGTATCCAACTGTATCCAACATTGAGGAATACGACATAGATGATGGCAAAGACAATATGAGAGAGGCATAGGTAAGGGCACCATCAGTGGCCGTAAGAGAAGAAGAAACAAAAGAAAAAGGCGATAGTAGATAATACCTTTAGCAATTCCAGTTGAGTTTCCACCTGCATTCCACACACACACCACGTGAAGCAAGCTCTTAGATTTCGTTTTGCCCTAATTTCTTTAGCAAACATGTGAATTATATATAGTGAAAGTGATGATGAATAGCAAAAGAAGGTGAGACTTACGGTGATGTTATGGTTTCAGGTGGTGATCCAGTTTGGTGACTTAGCAAACAAAAGATTTCGTGGAATATATAAATAAATGGTGCTGTCTTTGCTTGTAAAAGGGATTATCTTAAGAGAGTTTGATCGTATGGCTTTAGATTCAGACAGGGGTGCTTTGAGTTTCTGGAGGTCGTTCATGGTAGAAGCCAAAGCAGCAGAGTCCACTGCATGCTGACGCTGCATGGCTTCTAGTTCAGACTGCCACACCTTGTCTCGCTCCTGAGAGAGCTTACGGAGCTCATCGATTCTCGAATCTTCCGAGGCTGACATCTCCATCAACTGTTGATTCCTTTCTTCAGCTGCGGCCTCTGCTTCCCTCTTCAAGGCTTCTGACGAACTTAGCTCTTCCTTTGCCTCCCTTAGCTCTCCTTCAAGCTCACTTATCCGACATTCCAATTCAGCTGTCCGCTTCTGTTGAAACGAATACGTATTTATTATTAATAATAACTTTGGGAGTATTTCATTTGAAGGCAAAAAGTACCTCAATGAGAGAGCTGCGATCAGGCAATGCTTTGGGGCTCTGCCGTTTAGGCGTCTTGCTTTTAGGACTTGGGGGAGAAAGAGGGTCGGACTCTGTCTTCAGTCTTCGCGCACTTCTAGGAGTTGCCACTGGGGAGCCCTGCCATTAATCCATTATCAAGAACAGAAAGGAGTGGATGGATACTACAAAGATCATGCAGCTCTGCATAATTACCTTGATTTTGGGGTTTTCTGCATTCTTTTAGGGGCTGGAGTGAAACAATATTATTTCAAAGCTGACAATGGACAGACAGAAGCAATGAGGAATGGATATTATAAGAGTATTCATTGGAGTATACAACAAAACCCCAAAGATAGAAAGCTTAAGCATTGAGCAAAGAGAATATATATTAGCTTCAAAGAGACTTCAACTTCCACTTTTAGCTTCAGGGATTCTAAACGAAGTCCTAATATGATAACCTAACCCGTTGGTTTCACAGCAAGTTAAAATCACTTCAAGATAAACCCTAAAATCGGCTCAGATTTCCTCATCATTATATACACACTGAATCTAAAACAAAGAAAAGCCAACAACCAATGGACAAAGAAAATTAAAAATCACGAACCTTTGAAAAGATATTTGCAGATTTCTTTCCGGTTGTTCTCGGGGATAATCTGACCAAACAAACAAGAAAAAAGCATTCATTAAACCTCCAAAAAAGACTTCAACCCATCCCAAGCAACATCAAATTGGATGAGGCGTAAAACGTAGCTAAGGAAGATGCGATTAAAACGAAGATTTTGATGGATGAAACCCATCAAACCTCGAGACGAAACGACATGATACAGAAGCCAAGCGAAACCCTAACTAAATCAGACGAATAGCAAATTCTGAGGCAACCCAGGTAGAAAGAATCGAAATCAAAGCAAACAGCTGATGCAAATACCTCAGACATCATCGCAAGCCAAAGGTGGAAGGCGGCCAATCAAGTAGATCTTTCCCCAGCTCTGCGTCAATATATCTCTGATTGGTTGAAGCCCTCGTGGTTATCTACAGGCATTTCCATCGAATGGTCTGTGTCAGTGGAACTTGTGTCCATTCGAACAAGTGTCGTGCTTATCCCCGGAAGAAATGATTGCTTCAGAGACGGCAATGGAGGAGGAACTCGAGATTGCCCTTTAGGAGGAAATGTAAGCAAATCTTGGAACTCGTAAAACACAAAAGCAGCATAAGAGTACGTGTTAGCTTCATCGGTTTCAAGCTTTTAGTATAAAGCAATAGATTCATATGCACCTGAATGAAGGCCAGGATTATCACCGTTTGAGCCACTGGTCGAGCTACTTCTCTCGATCCCATCGCATTTGATGGGTCCATAAGTCTCGAACTCAAAGGGGCGTATAGATGCCAACTTCATCTTTGAAACCACATAGACAGTGCAGAAGCTCGGGGTGGCTGCGGCAATCATGGAAGACATGTCGAGCTTTCTTGAGAAAAAACCACGCAGAGACAGTCCGAGCACGAGCTTGTCTATGCCACTCCTTGTGATTTTGTCTGCTATTGCCACTGCAGTATTGTCTGAATCCAGCAGTAGAACCTCAGCTAGAACCTTCAAAAAGAGATTGAATTTCAGATTCTTCTCAGCTGAGTAGTAGTCAGACAGAAAGAGAAGATGGTAATAATTCAGATAAATAACTTTCTGCACTCACACATTTTTATGTAGGGACGACGCATTTCGCTTATGGTCCACTCAAATTCTTGCCTGTAAGTCGATGCTACATCGTCCTGAACCTCTAAAATTGGGATTGTATTTCGCCTTGCAAAGTAAAACAACAGTTAGATCATACCAAAGTCTACTAAGAGAAACCTGTATTGCACCAAAACTCCATTGAAGAATCAATCTTCGATTCAGAAATTGAACTCACTCGGGGATGGGAGGACGAACATAGACAAGCTTGAAGTCAGTAACGCCCTCAGGGATGAACTTCTCCAGTGCCTAGAAGACAACATATTTGCTTCTTATCTTCTAAAAGCACCACCACCCTGTAACAATAGTTTTAAAAGATGTTAAGCATTTGTTTCCCATCAAATATTCCAAACGCAGTTAACCCTCAACCCCATTGAGAATGTGTACTCTAGACGCTGTAAATCTAAACTTACCGAGTCAACGGCATAATTGAACAACGGAGTTCGAGTTGAATACTTTTTTCGAGTTGAATACTTTTCACATGACCTCCAAAATTCCAGGAACCCTAGGCACTCATGTCTCATAAGTTTCTTTTGCGGATCCCTGCAATACATCAACATAAACGTTTCGTCCCATCAAAGTTAACCCTCGCAGTTAACCCTCATGTGTACTCTAAACGCTGTAAATCTAAACTTACCGAGTCAACGGCATAATTCAACGGCATAATTGAACAACGGAGTTCGAGTTGAATACTTTTTTCGAGTTGAATACTTTTCACATGACCTCCAAAATTCCAGGAACCCTAGGCACTCATGTCTCATAAGTTTCTTTTGCGGATCCCTGCAATACATCAACATAAACGTTTCGAGGGAGCTGTTGATGCGGCTACGGAGCCGAGAATGGCAGCGTGAAAAATCAAATGTCCGCGACTCGAATCTGGGTGTGGACCCTGATAGTAATGCCAAGCGAATCCTTACAGCGAAATCCTTATCAGTGTTGTATAATTTGTAGCATTTGTATCACAATACTGGGTGTTTCATCTGTATAGTCAAGCACAATACCATGAATTCGCATAAGGCAAAGCAGAAAATAGGGTTCATCAAAACCGGAAATCCATAAGAAATGACGGGAAGTCAGAGACTCTGTAAATCTAGAGTATCACAATACTGGGTGCCTCGAAGGAACTGATTTACTTCGAGGCATTCATGAGGAAGAGGAAACGAATCGTGCGAGTTGCAGGGCAGGCGGCATGAGAAAGGAGGGCCCTAAAGAGGCGCAACAGAAGAGTGAAAGGCGGCTAATGAAGGACATCTGAATGGAGTAGCGGAAGAAGAGGAAGGAGAGAAGGGGAACAAACCTTGCTGAACCGAGGATCGTGAAGGACGTTGAGGCGGCGTCTGTGGGAGAGGCAGAGGAAGGAAATAAGGCGGAGAGACTCCTTATTCACGGTAGGTTTGGGATCGGGGAGGAATCGACTCGAATCTACCTGTGCACACTCATAGTGATGCTAAGCGCATCCTTACATCTGAATCGAGTAGCGGAAGAAGAGGAAGGAGAGAATGAAAACAAACCTTGCTGAATCGAATCGAGGATTGTGAGGAATGTTGAGGCGTCGTATGTGGGAAATGGTCGACGGTGGGGATTAGGCGCAACGAAACGTCTGGGGGACTGTTAACCAAGAAGCATGGGTCTAAGGATCATAGTGAGAAGAATGAAACACACTGCGAGGAAGGGGAGAGGGGGATCGTGAGATCGTGGGAGAGAGAGGGGGATCGTGGGAGAAGGTGAATGAATGGATATGGTTGAGGTGGAGGCTGAGGTGGAGGGTTCAGAAGCGAGAAGCCTGAGAAACCAGAGAGAGTTTGAACTTTTAATATATAGATTTGGCGGAACATTAAATGGGCTTAACCTTTTTACATAGTAAAGTGGAATATAATTTTTGTTGTTTGTTTATTACTAAAAAAAGAAAAAAAGGTGAACAGAGAACAATATTTTCTCACGCGCCACACTTTTTTAATTTTTTCGAAATCTGCCAAAATAGTTGGACTGTATAGTCTAGAAGATTTGATGCGGTGACGCTGACGCGCTAGATATACGCATATGATTTAGATTCACATAATCAGATCAATTTCAAATGACTGATCTATAGTTAAAACTCATTTAGTTTTATTAATGTTAATCTAATGGGCCAAATGGTTAAGCCCATTTAATTTTACTCATGTTTAGTCTAATGGGCTCAACTATTAAGCCTATTTGTTAGCCCAATGGACTAAACCGTTAAGTCCATTTATTTGTACTAATGTTAGGTCAATGGGTCGAACCGTTAAACCCATTTATTAATCCAATGGACCGAAAGCCCATTCAGTTTCACCAATGTTAGGACAACGGGATAAATCGTTAAGTCCATGCTTTTGCTAATTGAATGAAAGAAAGAAAGAGGGGATTTTGGGTAAGGTGTAAAATGAGCTGTCAGCTCGCGAACCAGCTCTAGCTCGGACCATATTTAAGTGAGTCGTTGCTCCATTATGGGATTAATGGACTTAACTAACAAATATACCATTATTAATAATATCTCAAAGGAGCTACCGAGCATTGAGATATTATTAATCCATGTGGGATTATAACATTGAAGCTAACATATAAATGTTGTGAAAATGAAACCATGTGGGATTTCCTCTTCATTCGGACTGAAATGTATACATTGGATCCTTCAAATAGAGATGGTATGGCACCCAGCAGTGTTTCAGCTGATCCTGATCCCAAAATGCAAACAAGCCACACAAATCTCCTTCATCATATCATATAGGGAAAATATAGGGGAAGATAATAATAATAATACAAAAAAAAGTATGGGTTAAGTAAGAGATTAACCAAAGGAAGTGCAAGTTGAAGTGAGACATACCTAATTCACCTCTCTTCTTAAGCGGAATCGGGCATGACAAAATGTATCCAACCGGCCCATAGATTTGACGCCATGATCACGGAGAAATCAAATCCAAAAAGCTTTTCTCCAATCTACCATCATTTACAATTTTCGCAACCAATTTACCATTAGAATCATTTGCAGAAAACCCAGCAATCCGCATTTCTCGGATGAGTTCAGCGGCTTTGGTTATTTCATTATGTCTAAGGAGTCCTCCAATCAATACATTGTATGTGTATTCATTTGGGACATTCTCTGCCTCCTTCATTCTTCTGAACAACTCTTTTGCTTTCTTTAGTAAACCTTTCGAACAAAACCCAGAAATCATTATAGTGTATGTTATAGTATCCAACTTCACTCCTTTGAGAGGGAGGCTACTAAATAAATCCCACGCATCTTCCACTTTCCCGACCTTACATAAACCTTGAATGATGGTACTATAAGAAACGATATCAACTTTCATCTCACTCTTCATCATCTCTTCGAATAATTTCAATGCCCTTTCAAGTTCCTTATTTCTACAAAGCCCCTCCAGCAAAACGTTATAGGTATAAATGTTTGGAGACACACCACGAGAAACCATATCTTGACAAAGTTTTTCAACACCACGAATATCGTTTGTTTGGAGGAGTCCTTGGATGAGAGTTGTGTAAGTGATTGTATCAGCAACAAATCCTGTTCGACTCATCTTATGGAAGAGTTTCATACCATCCTCAACCCTATTATCCTTACAATATCCGTTGATCAATGTGTTATATGTGATTTCATTCGGAACAATACCTCTTTCGATCATCACCTCGTAAAATTCCTCAGCCTTCAAAAGCTGACCCTGCTTGACACAATTATTGATTAAAACACTGAAAGTGACAACATTAGGAAGGATTTTCCTTTTGATCATTTCATTCAACATTTGAGAGGCCTCATTCCATCTACCAAAGGTACAATAAGCGTTTATAATAGAATTGAAGATAAAAATATCTGGCCCAACACTTTTCTTAACCATCTCACAGAAAAGCATAAGAGCGTATTTGAAACATTTTGGAGCACCACGAATATCGTTTGTTTGGAGGAGTCCTTGGATGAGAGTTGTGTAAGTGATTGTATTAGCAACACATCCCATTCGACTCATCTTATGGAAGAGTTTCATACCATCCTCAACCCTATTATCCTTGCAATACCCGTTGATCAATGTGTTATATGTGATTTCATTCGGGACAATACCTCTTTTGATCATCTCCTCGTAAAATTCCTCAGCCTCCAAAAGCTGACCCTCCTTGACACAATTATTGATTAAAACACTGAAAGTGACAACATCAGGAAGGATTTTCCTTTTGATCATTTCATTCAACATTTGAGAGGCCTCATTCCATCTACCAAAACTACAATAGGCGTTTATAATAGAGTTGAAGGTAAAAATATTTGGCTCAACACCTTTCTTATCCATCTCATAAAAAATATTAAGAGCATCTTTGAAACGTCCGTGTTTGCAAAGACTATCAAAGATCACATGGTATATTGTAATGTTTGTCTGGATGTGCTTTTCCTCCATCTTACGAAGGAAATCTAAGGGTAAAGCAATGTCAACCAACTTAGGTTTACCTGTTATAACAAATCCTTTGGCCAGAGTGTTAAAAGTCACGTCATCCGGCTCACGTCCCATTTCTACCATTTGATCAACCAAACTCAATGCCTCATCTATTTTTCCCTCAAAGCAAAACCCACGGATCAAAATGTTGAATGTGACATTGGAAGGCTCATGACCAAGTTTCATAACCTTTCCAATAACAGACAGAGCCAAGTCCTGTCTTTGCGAACGGCAAAAAGCTTCTGTCAGCATATTCAAAGTGTATATACTATGAGATACACCAAGCAATTCCATCTGCTTGCAAAGATCAATAGCAACACCATACTGTTCCAATCTGATAATGGTATTCAATGATTTACCGAATGCAAACACCGAAGGGAGGGGACGAGACAGAACCATATGATTAAACAAATCGAGAGCTTCGTGTAACCTCGTATCACTATCCCCATCTCTCAATCTCACACCGGATCCGACACCTGAAAAACCCCGTCCCCGACAGCAGAACCCAAGAGGATTACAACACAAAGCAGTTCTAAGCATACCTTTCACCGGAGATCGACGATGAAACAATCTCAAAGCGAAAAATGAAATCGAAGTCAGTCTCTGCGTCGCCGACATCGTCCTGCTGCACTCAGATCAATGAATCCTCGTCGATCTCTGGTATCAATCGACAAACCCTAGGACCGCAGAGGTAGAGATATCGAAGACGATGACAGCTTTTTCTTATTTCTTTCACCACACCACACCCATCAGTTTTATTAATATCCGTACCAAAAAAAAAGGAATCTTATTTTGCTTTAAAATATGCATTAATATAAAAGTATATTATAAACTATAAATATATGCCAATCGTAAATAACTAAATGAAAATATAATAACAATTATCAAAAGCTAATTCAAAAACATTATAGTTTTTATATAGTTATTAATAAATTTATCAATTAGTATATAATAATATATGAATTAATAACATTATTTTTGATATAATCATTATATATTCAAGATAATATATAAAATTTTATAATTGTTTTTAATCGTGAATTTATTGAAGTTTATGTTTTTGAATTAATTTAGAAATATATATATATATATATATTATTCTAGAAGAATATATTAAATGATGTATTATAGCGAAATGATAGAAATGTTTATAAATTTAATATTTAAAATAATTTATGTATTTTTATTAATTTGATATAAATTTATAAAATTATTTTTAAATATAATTATATCTAAATATATTTAGATATAATTATTTACAACTCTACTTACCAATTTAATTGGACTAGAAAGAGTTTGGATAATGGTTCGCTTTTGGAAATCACATGTTGATGAGACAAATAATTTTTTTATTATCGAAGATCCTAGGACAGACAACGGAATTCTGCAGTTTAGACATGATTGAAATTGACAATTCACCTAATGATGATTGACAATCCTTCTATCCTGTGGAATATTTAAATTTCTTGGAATTTTTTCAGGTTTGTTGAAGCATCGAATTTGTTTAAAGGTTGGAAACCCAATTATGATGCTCCGCAACATCAACCAACGTGAGGGTTTCTATAATGGCACGTGTTTGGTTGTTACTCATTTGCTCACAGGAGTGCCAGAGGCTGAGATCATCACAAGAACTCATGTTAGAAACAGAGTCTTTATACCAAGAATAATTTTATCACCTACTGATTGAGGCCTCCCATTTACATTGAGGAGACGACAACTCCCAATAAGATTGTGCTATGCAATGATAATAAATAAAAGTCAAGGACAAAGTTTGAAACAAATTGGATTATATCTTTCTAAACCAGTCTTCATTCATGGTCAAATCTATGTTGCATTTTCAAGAGTAACTTCTTCACATGGTCTTAAAATATTGGACACGTATGAAAAACCAGATGAAGAATCAATTGTGACAAATATGGTTTATCGAGAGATTTTCACCAACTTACAGCCACTTAAAGTACGCATAAACAATATATTTTTCATTTAAAATTTTCCACTTAATTTTTATCCAATATATATTTTTCTAATTATCCATCTTTGGTTTAATTGTATCATACAGATCGTGGATAATGCTATAAGTATACTAGCTGAAAGAGTTTGAAAATTTTTATTTCAAAATTTACTTAACCCTTTCAAATATTATCATCCATATATACAAACATATTTCTCAATTTTTCAAAACACCTACTTCTAATTTTATTATTATTATTCAAATAATGATTAATCTAACTCAATTATATACCATCATTCTAAAAATGTTATATTACAAATAAATTGTGTAAAAAAGCTCGTGCGTAGTTATATTATTTGTCACAACAATATATTCATTTATATTTATCAATTTGAAAGTTATCTTATAAATATAATTTTGCGTACAATAGTAAATCTATTAAAAATTGAATCCAAAAATACTATATATAAATCAAGTGGAACTAATATATTCAAACAAATATATATATATATATATTGATATACAAATATTTATGTCCATTTTAGAGTAATTTGAATTATTTATATATTCTTATATAATGCAATTTGGCATATAAAAATGATCAAGTTGATAACTACTTAATTTATAATTTCTTCCTCACCCTCCTTTTAAACATCTCTTCTGACATTATCTGTAGCATTTGAAGAAACACCGTTGGAACCATTTCGGCCTCTCAGCACATATATTTCTCCTGCAAAATACTCCTTCTTCAGTTACCAAACTCACAACCAAACTGGTCTCACACTTCCATGGGACACTCACACTTTCAGACAACATTTGAGACTTTACAAAAGGCATTCACACTTTCAAACAACAATAAAGACTCTACAATTCCCATTAGGTCCAACTCATTTACATAGCTTAATGAAACTTGCGCACAAGACCCACAACTTGCATCCTTCACATTTCCACCTCTCTGCGCCCTTTCTTCAATTTCTTTTTTTCCTTTTTCTCTAAATGTACCTCTTTACCTCAACCCCGGAATGACACCCT
Organism: Gynandropsis gynandra; assembly: GCA_036759665.1. NCBI lineage: Eukaryota > Viridiplantae > Streptophyta > Magnoliopsida > Brassicales > Cleomaceae > Gynandropsis > Gynandropsis gynandra. The sequence goes on from CM071864.1 coordinate 649,031, forward strand.
ACCGCCTGCACATCCTACTCCCTCCCATTTTTAAACAATAGATTTCTTTCTAGTACAAAATCCTTGTTAAGTTTCCTCTCGTCAAGCCTATAAAGGATAAAAAATCATCTGCATCAATGTGTCCGCTCATTATTTCGTTGAAATGTTGACCTTTTTGAATAGATACGCAGCACACACAGCTTCAGCTCGTGTTCTTCGAGGGTGTCAATTTCTTTGAACTCCATCTCAGTTAAAAGCTGATCAACATCGTTATCGTATTCACGGTCAAACTTTTGTCTTTTTCTGGTTGTAATTACTCAATTCAACCAAAGAGTTGTTCGCTAAACTGATGACTTTTCCTAGCAGCTTCTTTGTTTTGAGCCAATCTCCGAAGCATTTGAGAAGAATTTAAATGTGAATTATGGTACATCCTTAAATGTGAATTACACTCATGAGCTCACTAAATAATATCAAATATTGAACCTTTTAAGCACCAAATTTGACCTTATATGGATCTGCACAATCTGTATATAAGAACATCCCTTGCAAAAAGCCATTTAACTAAAACACCACAAAAGACGGAAGGACATTTTGTAATTAAACGCTAGTCTTCCAATACATTACATGGAAAATAAACGCTAAAGAAAATGTATCATTTTACTCATACACAAGATGTTCCAATACTAAGTTCTGATCATCAGAGGCAGGTCAAACGAAAATTAAGAACAAAACCATAAATTCATCTATTCCGACCCTCATATTCTCAAAGTCTCAAAATTCAGAACGAAAAACACAAAAAACACTTCACATTCAAATCGAATTACAAATTGAAAATCCCCACATTTAAGACTGAATCAAGGGACCAAGGAAACGTACCGGTGAAAGAGTTCCATTTAATTGTCGGGTTGAGCTGATTACACCACCAAAGGCGACAAGATTTTCCAGAATGACCAATAATTTTACGTGCGATCAGGCTCCAGCTCCTTGCTCTAAACTTTCCCACGAGCTGACTCAACACTACGTCCCCCTTCGACGACTACGATCCTTTGACTCGTTGTTTAACTCTGCCGCTTGTCCCCTCCTTGACAAACGCAGACAGATCTTCTCCGCTACCTGCCTTAACCCCTCCCTCATTCGTCTTTGTCTCTGATTGTCTCCCACGAGCTCTGTATTCGTCTCTTCCGCGGTGTTCCATCGTTGCCTATCCCGATTATTCTTCTGATATTTCATGTTCATCAAGGAAGGTAAGTTCACGATGATAAAGGATAAATATAAGACGGAAGGACAAAAGAATATATTTAACGTGTGAACATGGATAAAAAAAGTTTGACCTTGTGAACGTGGAAAATGAAACAATCTATTGTAACAAACAAATTGAATGTATTTTTTTAATATTTAGTTTTTTAATAGAAAAAACAAAATGTTGATGTGGGGGACTGACAAACCATTTGCAAGTTTTTTTATATGTATAATTTTAATATTTAAAAAATCATTTATTTTTTAATTTAAAATTCAATGAAATTTAAATGGGTGAGATAAAGAGGTGTTTTTTTATAAAAAGTTTTTTTGTAGGTTAAATTTTTAATAATTGAATATTATTTTTAAAATATTTAAAAAATCATTCACTTTTTGTTATTAAAATTAAATGAAATTTAAGTGGGTAAGATGAAGAGATTTTTCTTTTTTTTTTAATTTAATTTTTATTTTTATGATAGATTAAACTTTTAAAACCTAAAAATTATTTTTTAAAATATTTAATAATCTTTGCCGAGAAAGTTTCACGAGAAACAAACTTGCAAGAATTATTATATATATATATATATAATTTTTATCAAAAATAATTATATTGTTTATTTAGAAATCATCTTCGTTTTTTAATATGAATTAAAAGATATGAATTTAATTTATCAGTTTAATATGGAAGTCGAGCGTGGAGTTTGAAATTCTCTCTAAGCTTTAATAATCATTTCGATTAATGCACAATTGTCATTTATTACGCATAGCCAAATCTAAGCTTATCAATTTTCCAATTTAGAGATTTGTATTGAGTAAGTTCATATATTTTTAACTTGTCAAAATTATTGAGTTTCGATATATCGATTCCACATAGGAAAAAATAATATATGATAAAAAAAATTTATGATCCGTCAGAAAAAATATGTCGATAATAGAAAAAGAGACGTTCGGAGAAAATTTAAAATCATGGTAAAGTGTGTGACCCTTATTATTTATGAGAGGGAGACCCTTACTGGTTGAAAAAAAATAATCCTGAAATTTATTAACAAAAAAGTTTGTTTCGATAGAGATTTAGTGACTAGCGTATTTTTTTATGTAAAAGATGTATTTTTTTATGAGATTAAATAAATTTTTCGATTGAAATACAAATGGGATAAAAAAAATACAATTGGGATATCAAAGATATTTATATATACACGGATACGATAATTTTGGATTATGTTCGGTGAAAAAAATATTATTAAATTTAAAAATAATTTAAATTGAAATAAATAAATTATAAAAAAAATCCATTTACTAAAATGTATTGCGAATATTGACAACAATTGAATAATTGTTTTCCAAAACAAATCCCAAAGAACAAAAACTGACAACGTATTTTTTTCGTATTCGACATGAAATATTATTCGTGTGTTAGATAAAGTTAGATAAATTTACCTAGAGATTTGATGAAATTAAATGATATACTTTAATATAAAGTTAGATAAATTTACCTGGAGATTTGATGAAATTAAATGATAAGTGGATACTTTAATAGGATTGTTGTATGTGAATGAAAATAAAGAAATTGGTGAAAATAAATCACAGTTTTTATATAAAAGATAAAATTTTGAAAATTAAAAGATATTAAAGACAAAAATTTATATAAATATCTTTATCTACCTATTATATATTTATTTTTTTGCATATTAAAAAGTTTAAATTAGACTAAACTATTAAATTATATGGTGAATAAAAATAAATAAAACTACTAGTATATTCATTTTCAATTAATTGTTTTTTAAAAGAATAGGTTAATGAATGAAAATAATAATAATTTAGAAAAAATGCCCTCACGCAGGATCGAACTACGGACCTTCAGTTTACAAGACTGACGCTCTACCACTGAGCTATAAGGGCTTTGCACAAACAGTAATAATAATATCATCTTATGATCATTTTGAATGTTTTTTAGAGGTTTTAAAAAAATTAATATTTCAACACACCAAAATTTTGTTTACCAAAATTATTATTAATATGAATATGTTCTTTAAAATTAAGATTTGAATCTATATATATACTAAAAGGGTTGCACTGATGAACAGTGTTCCCAGCTGACGTGGCGCACCATACTGCCGTTGGATGCAAGGGTGGACACGTGGAGGGCTGATGTTAATCGGGTCAACACGCGGATCTTGGGCCCGACCCGCGAAAACCAACCGCTCGATGCGGCGCGTTCAATGCACGCGCGGTTTCCTTCGATGTGGACCGTGCGATTGAATGAATTTTTAAAACAAAACCAACGGTCGGATTTAATCACCGACAGCTGATTTGCGATCTCGACCGTCCGTTCCCTTTTTAGGGTTTCCGTGTGCAGCTCTTTTATAAACCCCATCCCGCCCAGCCGTTACTCTTATTTCCTCTCCCTTCGTCTCTTCGTTTTCCTCCTTCTCTGTGTTCCGTCGTCCCCTTTCCCTCTCCACACAGCCAGGTTTGCGCCGCCCGTGGCGGCCATTTGTGCGCCGGCTGCTTTGGTTTGCTTGGGTTTGGGAATTCTTCGGATGGCTCCCCCTTGCCTTCGTGTATTAATTTTTTTAAGCCGTGTTTTGGTCGCTTCGTTTTAACTGGGTTTTCGATTTTTTTTCTCAAGTGCGTGTTCGTCTTCTCCCATTTAATATCAACTATTGGCTTTCCCCGGCTAGCCAGACGGCGGCCGGTTCCCTGTGGGGGTAATGCAGATGCCTCCGGTTGGTTTTATGGTTTAACTTTTTTTTTCCCACGCGTTTTCGTACGTTTTCTCCGTGGGTGATTTCACGGTCGCCATGAACTTACAGTTGTCCCCGGCTAGCCACAGGGCATGCGGTTCCTTTCGAGGGTAATGCCAGTTCATTCGGCGCGGATGTTTAGTTTTTAAGGGTCTTCCCTTATTTTTGAACTAAGGTTTTTCATGAGTTGTTCGCTATCTTCTGCATGTTTGGTAATTATCATTTCTGTTCCGAACCTTCCCCTTTACATGTAATGCCAGTTCATTCGGCGCGGATGTTTAGTTTTTAAGGGTCTTCCCTTATTTTTGAACTAAGGTTTTTCATGAGTTGTTCGCTATCTTCTGTATGTTTGGTAATTATCATTTCTGTTCCGAACCTTCCCCTTTACACGCTGGCCAGCCGTTATAGATAACACTGTATTTCAATGCGGTGAAACGGATCTATGGCTGGCATAGCTTCTGAACCCTCCCTTTTACACGCTGCCCGGCCGTTATAGACAACACTGTATTTCAATGCGGTGAAACGGATCTACGGCTGGCATAGCCTCTGAAAATTTTCCGCCTATGTCTTAGATTTCATGTTTTAAAATTTTATAGATTTAAATATATGTCTTTAGTGTTTTAGATAGATTTCATATATGATGTGATCAAATCTTAGGTAGGGTTTAGTGGAACTGTTTCAAAAAACTTAATATGTTATACAACAAATAGATGTCTTCTGTTTTTTCCCTCTGATTTGTTAAACCGCTGTTATATCTATAGATATATGATTGCTTCCATATGTATGATAAAATTAAAAAAATGTATACATATGTCTACGCATGAAGTTTAAATATCTTCGTTGGAAAATATATATACATATTTCTATGCATGAAATGTGGATAATAGATTATAAATTATAAAAGATAAATCAAGATTTTGTTAGATTTTTTTTTTAACTTTGAGTTATTCATGGGTCTATATTCTGTTATTTGCATTCGTAGAGGCCCAGTAAGTTATATCCTCTTCGATGGGCTTCGTGGGCTTCGTTTAGGGCTTTAATGTCGGATCCATTTCAAGATTGAGTTTGATGACTGTTTTGGTTTTTTTGCGTGTACTGTACAACCTGTACTACATTATAGCCTATGTGGATATTTTCCATCTTAGATGTTTACGTGTCGGTCTGTACTGTGTAGTAAAGTTTGATATTTATCATTTTTTTGGCTTACGTGTTCTCACCCCACTGCTACACCAACATTTTACCTTCGTGAATTCCCTTTTGTTATGAAGTTAAAAGCGCACGTGTCACTGTAAGTGATTACGTGGTTTACATGTAAGTTGTTTTGCTTCTGACTCATCATAACCTATCGTCTACCTACGCTTATGCATGTTGTTTTGCTTCTGACTCATCATAACCTATTGCCTACCTACGCTTATGCTTTGCGAGAAAGCTTTTTAGTTAACCGGTTATAAATATTATCTTCGGTGAATTCCCATTACTTACCTTTCCTTGCTTTTACTCATTTCAAACTTTACTCTGTCTCAACTTTTTAACTCCGTTCCAGCTATGTATTGCCCACTTACTGATATACGCCCCACCCAGGAAATATCTTTTAGAATACGCGTCCGTGTTGTGCGAGTTTGGAACTTTGATACTATTCCAGTGCCTAGATCGACATCGAATTGGGAAGTTTTAGTATGCGATGAATGGGTAGGATAGTATTTATGGTTTCGCTCATTTATTTGATTCTTATTCAGTTTTACGTAATAACTTTGATTCTGTTTGGTGTTAGGGAAATCGTATTCAATGCTCTGTGCGTTCTAACTTTTGGTACCGTCATCAACGGTTTCTAATAGAGGGAGCATGTTGTATAATTACTAATTTCAATGTTAGTCGTAGCTTCGGAGAATACCGAGCATCTTCTATGCCGTTTAAAATCGTTTTTACTTCTACGACTGTTGTCAGACCTTGTGGTGACATTAATAATATCCAAAATTATTTTAACTTCGCATCGTTCTCGGACATAATATCAGGTGCTCTACAGGATTCAGATCTGATTGGTATGTCGTTTGTGAATACTGTATATACGTTGTTTGAGCATATAAACTCAGTTGGTTTCATCAGTTATGTCATATTCACTGATGCTTATTTTTTCTTCTGTGTTATATTACAGATGTTATTGGCGAGGTTGTTGCTGCTGGTGAACTAAATGACGTTACATACGTCGAAAGGACCACCCGACGTCTAACAATACAATTGCGCGACGCCCAGTATCTGTTTTTCTTTCCCTCTTAACCATCATGTTCGAGTATTATATTATTATGTTTACCTTACTAATTACGGTGTTATGTAATCAGGTCGCAGGTTTTGGAGTGTACCATGTGGGAAACGTTCGCGTACGAAACATATAACTCAATCCGTCTTCATGAACGTGGACCTTTTGTCATCATTTGCCA
>CM071864.1:664111-712811 GCA_036759665.1 Gynandropsis gynandra
ATCATCAATCAAGTGGCGTACACGTATTGAAGCATTAAGATCAACCAATCAATCTGAAAACATGATCAAATACCGAATTCATTCATATCAAGTGGCATACAAGTATGAAAGCATTAAGATCCACCATTCATTAAGCACAAGACTTCGTTACAACATGGCAATACTCTCTAACCCATGGCAATGGATCTACTCAGACATGAATACAGAAAAGGAAACACAAGAGAATTCTAAATTTGACATAGATAGAGAATGAGATGACTCCCTATTCATAAACCGATGTCTTCAATAGATCTACTCAGACATGAATACAGAAAAGGAAACACAAGAGAATTCTCTAATGTCTCTGAATGTTCTCTCCTTCAATCTGGTTCGAAACTCCTTTTTTCAGATCTCATTTCTCATTAATTTGGCCGTTCTAAAACTTAGGAGTTTGTTGAGAGAAACAAGGACCCGAGCGGGCATATACCCGCTCGTGCAGGCCACTTGCCCGACCGTGTGCCCTTCTTTTAGCCCGAGCGGGCACCATACCCGACCGTGTGATTCTTGAGCCCGAGTTGTGCAAACCTTCGGCGATTTCTTGGCATCAATTGGCCCGAGCGGGCACTCCAATTCCACCCGAGCGGGCACTCCATCTTGGTCGTGTTCCTTGAGTGCCCGAGTCGTGCAAAGCTACGGGGGTAATTGGCAGCAATTAGCCCGATCGTGTACACTTCCAATGCCTGAGCGGGCATGTCTTGAAATGTTGTTTCCGCTCCTTTCGCTCGGTGTTTGAGTGTTCACTTTCAGTCCATGGCCTTGCACAAGTTGAACCTTGTCATTCAACTACGTTTTTGGGGTTAAATCGCCACAATCTCTCGTGTTTCTCCTCATGTCTTCGTTTCCTACACAAAACACGAAATGTAGATGAAGTCCTCGAATAAACTCGGTAAATGAGTGAAATCTAAGTAATCTACTCAAAACTAGACCTAAGAATCACATAAAAAACTGCAACGGATTGCGTGTTATCACTTGGATATCTCGATTGGTGGCTGGAAAATATGGACACTCGTGGTTCTGAACGGGGAAATCGGAGTCGTGCTTCTTCTAGTGGACGCGATCGTGGAGCTGTTGTACGAGCTAATGCTGTCGTGACTCAATCTGTGCCTCTATCTTAAGCTTCCCCGGCACCTCTCACGGATTCAGATCGAACTGGTCTCAGCGGCATCTCCAACGAACAGTGGAAGACTTTACTTGATCTTCTCACAAATAAAATAGGTGCCAATGAGACCTCTACGGGTAAGAAACGATCGGTGTCCTGGATACTGGACTCCGGTTGTGGTAATCACATGACAGGTTGTATTGAGTTACTAATCTTACTTACGGTTATGCCTACATGCTATGTTGGTTTGCCCGATGGGAAAAGGGAACCGTGACATTATCTTATGCAATTATTCTACATAATGTATACTATGTGCCTGATTTGAGCTGTCATCTTATATCTGTTTCTCAATTGTTAAATGACATTGAGTGTATTATACAGTTTACTGACAAGTTGTGTCTTATTCAGGACCGCATTATAAGGATGTTGATTGGAGCGGTAGAACAACGTGAATGGCTCTATTACTTCAAGGATCTGGTACATGCGGCCTCGGTCCGGTCTTCGCGGTCATCTTTTGATTTGTGGCATTCTCGTCTTGGTCATCCATCGGCTCAAGTCCTCAGTTTAGTTCCGGGTGTTGGTGTTGAGTTTAGTTCAGTTTCTAAGGATTTCAGTAATAAGGTTTGTGATATCTGTTATAAGGCCAAACAAACTCATACCCCTTTTCCTTTAAGTGATAATAAAAGTGATCATATTTTTGAGTTGATCCATTGTGATGTGTGGGGACCATATCGTACACTGACGTTTTCAGGAGCAAAATATTTTTTTACTATTGTGGACGATTTTTCACGAGGTGTATGGCTTTATCTCATGCATTCGAAGTCCGAGGTTTCTGAGTATCTGCAAGGTTTTGTGGCTATGGTGGACCGTCAGTACAATACAAAAATCAAGACTATAAGGAGTGATAATGGGACCGAGTTTTTATGTCTCTCCGATTATTTTTTCAGCAAGGGATTCATCATGAGACGTCGTGTGTAGGAAGGCCTCAGCAAAACGGACGAGTAGAGCGCAAACACCGACATATACTTAATGTCGCGCGTGCGCTGCTCTTTCAGTTAGGCCTCTCGATTGATTTCTGAGGTGAATGTGTGCTTACAGCTGGTTACCTCATCAACAAAACGCCCTCCTCGCTTCTCCATGGAAAAACACCCTTTGAAGTTATTAATGGTTCTCCTCCCTCGTTGTCTCATCTGTGGATTTTTGGTGCGTTGTGCTATGCTCATAATATGAAACATAATGGTGATAAATTTGCATCTCGCAGTCGTCGTTGTGTATTTGTTGGTTATCCGTGGGGCCAGAAAGGTTGGCGCTGATACGACCTCGATAGTAAGGTGTTTCTAGTCTCTCCTGACATGGCCTTTGTTGAAACTGAATTACCTTTTCGGAAAACACTAAGTTCTTCTGATGCCAACCCATTGGACCTAGACCCCGTGTTCATACCTGTCTCGACGTCGAATGATGTTCCTGAGTCCGCGTTCAGGGGGGTTCTTCGTCTCCTTTGCCTGCGGCCAGGGGGTTCTTCATTCTCTCCTAGTTTACCTTTGCCTGCTGTCGGATTAGAGTCTTCACTTCTTGTTTCTCAGAACATGAAATCTCGGTTCTACCAGTGCCCGTACCTATGCCTCTTGCACAGATTTCTGCTAGCAACCCTGAACCTGTACCTCCGTGTTTGACCGGGACCGAGTCTGCTTTTGTTGTGTCTGGTCAGTCTATTCTCGGCCGAGGCCATCGGACGAAGCAACGATCGACTAGGCTTCGTGATTATGTGACTAATACCGTTCGTATATTGAGCCCTTCACACGTTTTGCCTGCTCCGATCACATCTCCTGGTACATTGTGTCTGATCTCTCATTCTGTTTCATGTGATAATTTTTCGGTGGCACATTATACTTTTCTTGCAGCAATGACGACACATGTAGAACCCTCTTCATATGTTGAGGCTGCCAAAGATCTTAATTGGCGTGCCGCTATGCAAGCTGAAATGGATGCTCTACTTAACAATGGTACTTGGTCTTTGGAGTCATTACCACCGGGAAAGAAGGCAATTGGTTTTGCAAGTGGATTTATAAAATCAAATATAGGATTCGAACCTTTGCATGCCGGTACCAAAAAACGATTCCAAATAAGGAGAATTTGTTAGAGTTTGCACGTAAAGCTTCTGATCCTTTCCAGTGCGTTCTGTTTTCTCTCTACCTTTGATTTTTTTACTTCATTTTTTCCGGGATTCCGAGTCAAGGACGAGCGAAGGAAGACATATAGACCCGAATATGTTTCAGAAGAATAATCAGCATCAGAAGAATCAGGGTAAGCGAAATCTGTTTCTGAATAATCAGTTTCAGTTGCGGAAGAAGAAGAAGAAGTCAGGTAAGCCGAGGCCGAGCCTTGAGTTTCAGTCTACTTTTCTTCCCGCTATGAGTCACTTCCAAAAAGTCCTGCGTGTCCTAACGCTATAGGCTTGAGCTAACGGACGCGCAACCCTTTGATTGCTTGTTCCGGTGTTCTATAAAATCAAATATCGTGCAGATGGATCTATTGAGCGATACAAAGCCCGCTTAGTCATTCTGGGAAATCGACAGGTCGAGGGATTGGACTACACTGAAACGTTTGCACCAGTGGAAAAGATGACAACGGTACGGGTTTTTCTTATTGTTTCTGCTTCGTTGAATTGGGAAATACACCAGGTGGACGTTCATAATGCTTTCTTACACAGAGATCTTGCGAAATAAGTTTACATGAAACTTCCTCCTAGATTCGAATCTTCGGGTATCAATCGTGTATGTCGTCTCTAGAAGTCTTTATATGGCTTAAAGCAAGCCCCACGGTGCTGGTTTGCGAAGCTTGCCTCGAAACTGGAAGAGTATGGTTTCATACAGTCGTATGTTGATTATTTTCTCTTAACATTTCATCGGGAGCGCATTCAGTTGCATATTTTGGTCTATGTCAATGATCTCATTGTCTCCGGTAATTCTCCGCATGCCATTCAACGCTTCAAAGATTACTTGAGCTCGTGCTTTCACATGAAGGAATTGGGGATTCTTAAGTATTTTCTCGGGATCGAAATCACTCGAAGTCCAGCTGGAAATTTTCTCTCCCGACGTAAGTATACTCTTGATATCATTTCTGAGGCAGGTCTTCTTGGTGCCAAACCTGCGGTTTGTTCTATTGAGCAACACCATCGTCTTCCTCTGTCGGACTCGGACCCGTATCCTGATCCATAAAAGTATGGTCGCCTTGTTGGATGTCTTGTTTACCTTGGTGTTACTCGCCCGGACCTCTCTTGTAGCATTCATACACTGTCCCAATTTATGCATCCTCCTACTTGTGATCATTGGAACGCGGCTTTGCAGGTGGTGCGTTATTTGAAACAAAATCCGGGACAAGGTATTCTTCTTCGCGCTTCGGATGACCTTCGTCTTACGGCATGGTGTGATTTTGATTGGGCGGGTTGTTGTCACTCACGGGGTGGTTTGTGCAACTTGGTACTTCTCTGGTTTCATGGAAGACTAAGAAGCAAGCTACTCTCTCTTCATCTTCTGCGGAAACAGAATACAGGGCCATGGCTATGACTGTTCGTGAACTGAAATGGTTGAAGAATCTTCTCCATAGTCTTGGTATCGTACACATGCGACCTATACCGTCTCTTCTGTGATAGTCAAGCGGCATTGCATATAAGTGCCAATCCGGTGTTCCACGAGCGTACGAAGCATATTGAGGTCGATTGTCACTATGTTCGCAACGAGATTGCTACTCGGCATGTTTCTACAAAACGTCAACTTGCGGACATTCTTATTAAAGCCATAAAAAAAAAGGAGTTTGATGCTTTTGTATCCAAGTTGGGCATGATTGATTTACATCTCCAACTTAAGGGAGATAATTGAATAAGGGGTATTTATATATATACCAAGGGGCTTATGTATATAAACACCGATGAAACTCATTTTTTGGGTACAGAAAAATATACATGTTCATTCTTTCTTGAACGTGGTTTTATCAGTACGATATCTAGATATTAAAACAATACAAATTAAAGAATCTAAAACTTCTAGATGAATAATATGGCATAAATAAAAAATATCATTTAGTATATAAATATGACTATTAATAAAAAAAAGTATTATTCTTTAAATCATCATATTTTTTCATACTATTCAAAATAATTAATAATATTATGTTATAGTTTATAAAAAAAATTAAAAACTTTTTATATAAAACCTATAATGAAGAAAGATTATAGTTGGTCATGATATAAATTTTAAAATATTTAAATCATTAAAAATTATAAATAAAAAAAATCATCAAAAGAGACCATAGCATTACACCAAAGTTCATTTGATTTACAGAAAACGTTCTTCAAAAACACCACAAACAACATAAAAGCCATAAAGATCGAACTGAGTTTCAACTTGATACTTCACAACATATCATATCATATCGTATCATCATCATCATCATCATCATCATCATCATCATCATCATCATCATCATCATCATGTACATATTACAAAGGTTTTTCTTTTTCGGATTTCTTTCTTTCTGCCGACGGTCAAGGATCCGGCTTTCCCATGACAGCAACATCATCGTCATCATCTTCGTTCGAAGCATATTCGTCTTCACTTACTTCTTCATCACTTGAATTTTCATCGTCCTCTACTCCTTTCTTCTCTGGTTTCGCGTATTTCTCAGTGTATTCTGTGATCATCATACATTACACGAAGATCGTCGTTAGATAATCACGAGTTTCTCAAGGAGCGATCTTAAGGATAACCCACGAAAACCCATCAAGAATATGATACGTAAATGTAAAATGTTGTTAAATATCTCGTGAATCTTCGATACCTAGAGAGATATATCAAGAGAAAGAGAGAAATTGAATGTATTCTTTCGTTACACGAAGATCGTCGTTAGATAATCACGAGCTCCACAAGGGGCGATCTTAAGGATAACCCACGAAAATCCATCAAGAATATGATACGTAAATGTAAAATGTTGTTAAATATCTCGTGAATCTTCGATACCTAGAGAGATATATCAAGAGAAAGAGAGAAATTGAATATATTCTTTCATTACACGAAGATCGTCGTTAGATAATCACGAGCTCCACAAGGGGCGATCTTGAGGATAACCCACGAAAACCCATCAAGAATATGATATGTAAATGTAAAATGCTATTAAATATTTCATGAATCTTCGATGCCTAGAGAGATATATCAAGAGAAAGAGAGAAATTGAATGTATTCTTTCGTTACACGAAGATCGTCGTTAGATAATCACGAGTTCCACAAGGAGCGATCTTAAGGATAACCCACGAAAATCCATCAAGAATATGATATGTAAATGTAAAATGCTATTAAATATTTCATGAATCTTCGATGCCTAGAGAGATATATCAAGAGAAAGAGAGCAATTGAATGTATTCTTTCGTTACACGAAGATCGTCGTTAGATAATCACGAGTTCCACAAGGAGCGATCTTAAGGATAACCCACGAAAACCCATCAAGAATATGATACGTAAATGTAAAATATTGTTAAATATCTCATGAATCTTCGATACCTAGAGATATATCAAGAGAAAGAGAGAAATTGAATGTATTCTTTCGTTACACGAAGATCGTCGTTAGATAATCACGAGTTCCTCAAGGAGCGATCTTAAGGATTACCCACGAAAACCCATCAAGAATATGATATGTAAATGTAAAATGCTGTTAAAATATCTCATGCATCTTCGATACCTAGAGAGATATATCAAGAGTAACTAAGAATGTGTGTTGTTTTTCATCGCACTCGATGAAAAACGACGCGAAAACAGCTAAGCCGCAATCCTCGGATACCAAATCATATCTATGCTTCAAGCTCAACTCAATCCTATGAAATATTAATCATCTATGACAATAGGCTTGTATCTCATCCTAAAACAATAAGGCTTCGTGGGGACGGAGAAGAGATGAAAGAGCAATACATTGTAAGAACGAAGAAATTCGTATTCTCATAGTCATAATCTCAGACGAAATAAATAGGGACGGACATTTCGGTTTTTGGTCTGGATTTCTTGGGTTTGGGTTGTTCGGATTTGAAAAAAAAAAAGATCCGAATTGGTTCCAAATGTTTTTCGGTTCGGATTTCTCGGGTTTGGGTTGTTCGGATTTGAAAAAAAAGGATCCGAATTGGTTCCAAATGTTTTTCGGTTCGGATATCTCGGATTTTGCCTCGGTTTAGGTTGTTTGAATTTTGGAGGATTGGACCCAAATGTTTGTCCGTTCAGGTTCTTCGAGTTTGGTTTGGGATGTTCGGTTTCTGGAGTAATGAAACCAAAGAAACTCGTATTATATTTGGGTTGTTTGGGTAATTCGGGTCATATTATTCAGGTAGTTTGTGTGATTCGTCGCGTAATTCTAGTACTTTAGGTAATTCTGCTAATTGGATTTCTAACTAAATAACTTATTCAGGTTCTTTTTGGATTATGTCAAGTCCGAACCAAACCAAACCAAACCCGAATGAATTTTGAGTTTTGAACTCAAACCCGGTTCTATTAGTATTGAATATGAACCGGGTTTTTCGTGTCATAACCTGAAATGCCTACCCCTTTTTGCAAAGCAACCAAACGAATGAAAGCAATACGCAACCGCACAAAACAATCTTAATCCCGTTAGTTTTTTACCTTTTACTCGTTGATCATAAGCAGCACGATCACGCATCTGTAATGCAGCTGCTTCTCCATTCAATGGATCCGATGCATTCGGATACAAAAGAAGCTGAGGAAGAAACGTCTCGAACACATTCACCAAATCTGAAAAAAAAAACACCAAAACATGAACTGAGTTGTATAAACTACAAAGCAATCATCAAAATTCAATCAATATCTATCGATTTGTTTCGATTCCTAACCGAACATTGGACTCCAAGTTTGATTGATCACATCTAAACAAACTGAACCCGACCTGCAACACAAAAGATTCGATAATCGATCAATCGAAATCGAAATCGAAATCCTTAATAAGGTTTTATTGATCTTCATAACATAATCCTAATAAACAAGGAAAAAAAAACATTCATCAAACTCACATTTCATCCACATTTGGGTGATAGATTTTAGTAACAAAGCCAACAGATGGAGATTTGTAAGGATAAGCATCTGGAAGCTCAACCCTAATCTTCCATACACCTCCTTCATAAGGACCTATACATATAAATATACTAAAAATTTAAACAAGAATATTCAATTTCTAAAGAATTTAAACAAAATCCATAATCAAATTAGGTGATGTTCAACAAATCTGTAGCTTCGAACAGTGAAATGATGATTTAACAACGGAAACATAATCTCATAAGATGATTTGATTCATCGAAAACCTAATAAGATCAGTTGAGTCAAAACAAGTAAATATTAACTGTCTTTAGGTCCATTGAATTCGACATAGAATTCTTGCATGCCATCGTTGATCATCTCCACCTTATAATCGCTCATCATCCTATTTCAAATCAACCAGAAGAAACAATCAACTCAAAAACCGAAACCAAACACTAAAAAATTTTAAAAAAAATTCAGAAAAAAAAAATGATTACAGTTTCATCAAATCCATCTCTCGGCGTTTGCTCGGCGAAGACATTTCTGCTCTCTTTTTTTTTTCTTTCTGAGTTTCGAGTGTAAGTGATTTTCCTGGATTTTCTATCGGTTTCTGGGAAATTGGTGAAAGCGAGGAGGAGAAAAAAAAAATGTGAAATATTATTTTTTTCTTGAAGAGATGGATGATGATAGTGATGATGATAATAATGATAATGCATCACTCCATGTATTTATTTGAGTCTCTTGAATAAAGATTAAAACCCAAACGTAACGCAGTAAATATTTAGGAAATACTTTTTTTTTATTTTTTATTTTGTTCCACTATAATTTCATTCAATCTCACTGATATGTTTTTTATAGATTTTTATTTATTTGATAATGATACAGAGGAATAGTTTTTTAATTGTAGTTATTATTATCATCATTACTATTATTATTATTTAATTTTAATTTTTTGTAATTATTTTTATTCATTTAGGCGGTAGGGCACTCATGAAGCAAGCAACTTTCCACTTTATTTATTTCTGTTTCACATTAAAGTCGATATCTTATATGAATATTAAGAATTCTTTTTATATTTTTTTGATTGGATATTTAGAATCTCGATGAATTAAACTTGAATATATACATATATATATATAGCATTATTAAATTAAAATATCATATAAATTAATAAAAAAATAATATTATTTCTCGGTGTTTCCTTTCACTTCGGATTGATTTCCACGTTAATCATAATTATCTGCCTAACCCATTTACAGTATAGGTATATAATATAATTACAGTATAATTATAGTAATATTAATAATAAGTGTTTAGTTGATTCTATCGTATAATTACAGTAAAAAATATAGTAAAATTTAAATCAATCACATAACAAAAGGAATAAAGAAACAAAAATACATAGAAATCCATCAATTCAATTTCATTTTTTCGAACTATCTATTTACACTACCAATCATAATATGTGTATATAATACATACATATATTTACACTACCAATCATAATGTGTATATAATACATACATACATATTTACACTAACACCATAATGTGTGCATATAATATATATATACATATAGAGAGGTGATTCAGGCCATATTCGACAAGAGGATTCGAACTAGCCTCAATAAATAAATAATTAATATTTAGAATAATTATACGTTAAAAAATACAAAAAAACCTATTTTAATTTTATGATATAGGGCTTTTTTTCTAACGTTTTTTAGTTGAACCGAAACTGCATATATACATACATACATATTTACACTACCAATCATAATGTGTATATGTACATATATATATATATATATAATATATGCACAAACTATAAATGTATACAAAGGGCTAATAAAAGGAAAATAAGACAAAAAAGAAGATAGTAAAAACACAAACAAAACTATAAACGATTAAACGAGAAATAAAAATGGAAACACAAAAGGGTAAATGTTGAATTTACAAAGGAAAAAATAGTAAAAAAAAAGATACGAATATCAAACAATATATTTTCTTCTACTATGTAAAAACATATTACGTATATAGACATTGAAAATGTAAAGATATTCCATATGAACGACCAAAGAATTCTTTTTTATTTTACTTTTTTTTTTTTTACTTTCTCCTTTGCATTTAGAGAGAATTAATCGACCAATGAACAGCAATAGACTTACCGTTATCAACAAACGCTAACCGCAACTAACGCCTTTTTTTAGCCGACGGGAGACTCGAAAACGATATCCTGCAAACGATAAAATGAATTTACGGGCCAATAGACGAATTTACGGGTTTTATGAATGCGGAAATGACGAATAAACCCTTTGAAACTAGCAAGATTTACATTAAAGAATGACAATTTTCGATCAAAATTAACGTCATCGAGCTAATCCTAACTACCAAATCCGTACACTTTAAGAAAGTTAAATGATGTTATCGTGCACTAAAAACGCAAAAATTATTTGGAATGAGAAAAAAAGTTGGTCTAATTCGTAACTTTCTACGCAAAGTTATCGTATTTCAAAAACTAACGTATAATTTAATGCACAATTGTCAAAATAATTTGGAATGAGAAAAAAAAAATATCTGGAATGAGAAAAAAACTTCATCTAATTCGTAGCTTTCTACGCAAAGTTATCGTATTTCAAAAACTAACGTATAATTTAATGCACAATCGTCAAAATAATCTGGAATGAGAAAAAAATTATCTGGAATGAGAAAAAAACTTTGTCTAATTCGTAGCTTTCTACGCAAAGTTATCGTATTTCGAAACCTATAGTATAATTTAATGCACATTCGTCAAAATAATAGGAAAAACATATAATAAAACGAAAAAGGATGCAACACGAGAACTTTCCAAGAGTTTATACAATCAAATTGTAGTGTTAAATCATCCAATTCCGAGATCTTTTCGTTAACATTTTCGTAAATAAGTAACGTCGAAAATATTTAGTTCTTTCGGAAAGTACCTTATCACAAACGGGGCACGTTTCACTTCGTTCCATCCATTCGAGAATGCATGCGAGGTGAAAATGATGCTCACATTTTGTCAAAAGTTTAGGATTCTCAACGTCGTATTCTGTAACGAGACAAAATAACGTATTTACACATTAACGAAAATTCATAATTTACGAAAAATTCGTAACGAGAAATCGTAGCTATATCTAAAACATTACCTTCCAAACAGATGGGACAATCTTCTTCTTCAGTTAAAGAAAATGTATCCTCTATTTTCTTTGAAATCTTGGGATCTATATCTTCCATTGATCCAATATCAGTATCTATTTCCAATTTAAAACTCGGATCTTTATCCGAGCAATTAGTTGGAACCCCGAGATTAACGTCGTCAATTGTTTCGTGGGCAGATTGAGAATTAGTAGTTCCCATTTCTACGGATTCATCTCGTTTATAAGCACGAATTTCGTGAGGGGATTGAGGATGACTTAATGTTGCATCAAAAGGGAGAGGTAAGGGAGGTGGTGTATAAGCATCAGGAGATGATGTCTCTAAATTTGTGTCTACTAAAACAGCAGAAGAGGTGGCAGAGGAAGTTCTGTTATGAGAAGATAAAGGAATACGTTCTTCGGTTGCCCTCGGGTACTGCAAAAATAAGATTAAAAAACGAGGATTAATAAGTGAAGATAATAATATCTCAAATTCAACATTTCGTTAACGGTTTTAGCTAAAACTTGAAATTCCCGTTTCATATATTGATTTAGGCGCGGATCACAACTTTGAACCCTTTCACATATGAAGCATTAAGTAGGCTGATCAGCAATTCTTTTTCAGAAGATCAATTCCGCTGCATTACGTATCTATGAATACGTATCTATAGAGTCTATAAGCATCCTATAGAGTCTATAAGCATCTATCACAGATAGGCTGATCAACAATCCCTCCTCAGAAGATCAATTCCGCTGCATTACGTATCTATGAATACGTATCTATAGAGTCCTATAGAGTCTATAAGTATCTATCAGAGATAGGCTGATCAACAATTCCTCCTCAGAAGATCAATTACGCTTCATTATGTATCTATGAATACGTATCTATAGAGTCTATAAGCATCTATCACAGATAGGCTGATCAACAATCCCTCCTCAAAAGATCAATTCCGTTGCATTATGTATCTATGAATACGTATCTATAGAGTCTATAAGCATCTATCACAGATAGGCTGATCAGCAATCCCTCCTCGGAAGATCAATTCTGCTGCATTACGTATCTATGGACACGTATCTATAGAGTCTATAGAGTCTATAAGCATCTATCACAGATAGGCTGATCAGCAATCCCTCCTCAGAAGATCAATTCCGCTGCATTACGTATCTATGGACACGTATCTATAGAGTCTATAGAGTCTATAAGCATCTATCACAGATAGGCTGATCAGCAATCCCTCCTCAGAAGATCAATTCCGCTGCATTACGTATCTATGAATACATATCTATAGAGTCTATAAGCATCCTATAGAGTCTATAAGCATCTATCACAAATAGGCTGATCAACAATCCCTCCACAGAAGATCAATTCCGCTGCATTACGTATCTATGGATACGTATCTATAGAGTCTATAGAGTCTACAAGCATCCGAGTCTATAAGCATCTATCACAGATAGGCTGATCAACAATCCCTCCTCAGAAGATCAATTCCGCTGCATTACGTATCTATGGATACAGGTATTTATCACGATATTCTGTTCAATTTCAACGTAATTCACGACAGAAAATTAGAATTTGGAATTCGTATAAAGATAAACGAATTCTTTCATGGGCAGCACAGTTAAAACCGAGAAAAATTTTTAGAACGAGGTAAGAGTAGATGGGTATGGAACAAAAGGCAATTAGAGTAAGCATCATACTAACATAATAATATGCAGGTCCAATATTTACATCAGCTCTTCGCGAAGAACAACAGCAGCAACCTCCCATTTCTTCTTTTTGATCACAAATGCCAAAATTGTAGAAACTTCATCTATGCTAACCTATAACAGCACGAGTAAAAGGAAACGATTAATAGAGAGAAAGCAAACAACACAGGAAAATTATATCCAACCTGTCCCAAAATTTTCTTAATAGAAAGTATATAGTCTACCATTTCAGAAAGAATTTGTTCAGATAAACCCAAGACAACAATTATAATATCATCGTCGATAACTGAACATTAGTTATGCACTCGCTGTTTCATTGCAACAACAATTTATTGTCACATGCCGAATATATGTGCTAAAAACTTTTTTTTGATGCGTGCATCAAATACTAACGTTGTCACCAAACATTTAACATGTAACAAGTATATTCATGAGATATTAACAGCCAGATTAAAGCAAAGCAAGCCTCGATATTAACACATTCAGGTGTCTTATGTACTGAATATCTCGTTGAATGCACAAACTCTTTCTATGAAATCCATGTTCAAAGTTCATTGAACAAGCAATTTGATGTAAAAGAAGTACATGTGAATAGAGAAAACACTTGGTATAAGTTTCCATTAAAGCTAATCCAGACCCGATTTCATGATTATAACATTGAGATATCAGATTAATTCTGAAACCGATTGACATCATGATAACATCCTGTGTTCTTCAGCCACAAACCCGCATTAATCTTCAAACATAGGGCTTCAAAATCATTCTAATATGCATGGTTTCAGGTATGAGAATCCCGATTTCCTCAAACTAATCAACGCGGAATTATACTTAGAGGTGTATGAATCTAACCAGATAAGCAAGTACTATAATGCCGCCTAAGCTCGGACAAGACCCTAGAATCAATACAGTTCTCATTAGCTCAACACAAAACATCAAATCCAACCGAAATCGGAACTTCCTCTCACTGTATCTTAGTTATCCAAAACCCTAAGAGAATCATTATGAACTGTTCACACAGAGAACCAAACACCACAAAACCCTAACAGAAACTTCACTAGGCATCAATAAACATAGCAATTCAGCATCATTGAAGAAGGAAAATGGATCAAACTTAGCTGGAATCCACATAATTCAACTAAAACCCTAAGAGAATCATTATGAACTGTTCACACAGAGAACCAAACACCACAAAACCCTAACAGAAACTTCACTAGGCATCAATAAGCATAGCAATTCAGCATCATTGAAGAAGGAAAACCAAACACCACAAAACCCTAACAGAAACTTCACTAGGCATCAATAAACATAGCAATTCAGCATCCTTGAAGAAGGAAAACGGATCAAACTTAGCTGAAATCCACATAATTCAACCGAAAAACCGGGAAAAAAAAGCAAAAAAAAACACCAGAAGATCAAAGAGAAGGAATCATCTGAATCGAGAAGAAGAATCAAAAATCAAAATTAGAAAATCACATATCTCTTACATAAATTCCTCGGGAGAAACTTCGGCTTTTCTTTGATGGCGTACGCCTATGAAACGACTTACCATTGGAAAATGGAAGACGACGACTCAAGAGAATAAAATATACACTCTTACAAGACACTTTCCCTAATTTAACGGAATAATAATATAAATTTTTTATTATTATAAATTATAAATTATAATTATATATTTAACTTTTAATTTAAAATTTATATTTATTTTTCTATAAATAATTAACACAATACATCATTTAATCTCTAAAACTATTCTCATTTTTCTATAGTTTTTTCATTCTCTCATATTTAAATTTTAAATAAATTTACAAATATATTTATGATATATACATATATATTTTATTAGTTTTTCAACATCTATACTTGTTTTTTTTATAATTTTGATTCTATACATTTTTATCTTCTATCATTTTTAATGTCATAATATCTATATGTTAGACTAATAAAAAGATTTACAACAAAAATATAGTAATTGATTACATTAAATCTTAATATTTCTAATTACTTTTAAAATATAGCATTTTTTAAAATATTTAGGATCAATTACTAATAATATCTATAGATTAAATTTAAGGTTAATATTGTCAAATTAAGTATTATGACTAAGCTTTCACACTATACGTGTAACTTTTTCAAAATAATTAATTTAGTTGCCTTTCTTTATAAGAAGGGTCCTATTTCCACCCAAATTTTGTGTATTTTACTTATTTCCCCTCATGTATCACACTCATTCTATTCCCCCTCATCTATCACCCCTAATCTTATTTCCCTTTCAAGTTTTTTAATTAAGCCTATTCCCCCATGTTGTTTAAAAATCCATCAATTTTGACCCGATTTCATATCCAATTTTGACCCGACCCGACCAAAATTAAAATTAAATTAAATCCGGTTTACCCAATTATTTACCCAGTCTGGTTTAATATAATTTTGACCCGGTTTACTAAATTGGGTCAAAATTATAATAAATTTTGACCCAATTTAGTAAATTATAATAAATTAATGACAGTAAACCGGGTCAAAATTATAATAAATTGGGTTGGGTCAAAATTCAGTAAACCGGTCAAAATTATATTAAACTGGACTGGGTAAATAATTGGGTAAACCGGATTTAATTTAATTTTAATTTTGGTCGGGTCGGGTCGGGTCAAAATTGGATATGAAATCGGATCAAAATTAATGGGTTTTTAAACAGCGTGGGAGAATATGTTTAATTAAAAAACTTGAAGGGGAAATAAGATTAGGGGTGATAGATGAAGAAGACTAGAATGAATGTGATACATGAGGGAGAAATAAACAAAGTACGCAAAATTTGGATGGAAATAGGAGTTTTACCTTTATAATAATCACTATGACGTAGGATTTTCTACTCATTCATTCGTATGTCCTTCCACGTGACTATTGGGCCAACACTAACTCGGCCCATAATCATTAATGGGCTTTTATGGGCCTCAAATAGATATTACATGTGAGCTTGGGCCTTATATTAAATTATATTTATTAATATTAAGAAATATTAATACATGGTTTCTTGGTATTATACATGCAACATATT
This sequence comes from Gynandropsis gynandra, assembly GCA_036759665.1. Taxonomy (NCBI): domain Eukaryota; kingdom Viridiplantae; phylum Streptophyta; class Magnoliopsida; order Brassicales; family Cleomaceae; genus Gynandropsis; species Gynandropsis gynandra. The sequence continues at coordinate 680,224 of CM071864.1, forward strand.
TAAAAAAAAATTTATAAATTCAAAACTACCTCGTATTATCATAGGAATTTGTATTGTTCATAAAAAAATTAAAAGTCTCATCAAGCCAACACATTTTTTTATAAAGTACATATTTATTAATATTGTTGTTTAATCCATAAAACTGATATTATTCTATAAAAAGTACCTAAATTTTTACATAGATAACTTTAAAGTATGGTAAAAAAATTATAACAAAAAATTTAAATTTATATGCATAAAATAAAATCTAATGTATCAGAATTTTGGAAATTTATTATAATGAAAAATTCTAAAGATTTTGAAACTTTCATAATCGATTATTATAATTTTTTTTTAAAAAAAAGACAAAAACAAAGCCAAAAAAAGTGTACAACAATGAAAACAGAGCACAAAGGAAAGGACTTTTCACACTTCTCGATCGACTTTTTTTTCTTTTACTTTGGCGAATCCCAAAACAAAAGAAAAAAATAGTTTTTACTAAAAATGAAAAAAAAAAAGCAAAAGTGAAATAAATAAATATTTTAATTTTAATAAAGAGAAAAAAGAAAAAGAAATGAGTACATAAGTCAAGATCACCAACTGTACTACCGGTTCTACATCACAACCATCCAATTTCCAGTCTGTACTATATCCATCCTTGTATGTATATAATATATATATATTATAATTTTTTATGTATATAAAAAAGTATACCATTTTTGTATAATTTCAATAAATTTTAAAACAAATACCAATTAATATGTTAATTATAATGATTCCGATAATTTTTTAAAAATGGTATATTTTTAGGATAATATATATAGACTCTTTTCCCATTTCATTCTCATTTCCCAATTCATATTACATCCAAGAACCAAAAATAATTATTTCTTACTTACAGTTATTTATTTTTTAACATTATTACTTAAATTATAGGTTAGTATATATATATATATAATGGTATATATATTTTTAAACGTTATTAGGATAATATATATAGGCTCTTTTCCTATTTCATTCTCATTTACCAAATCATATTACATCCAAGAACCAAAAATAATTATACTCTTACTTACACTTATTTATTTTTTTATCATTATTACTTAAATTATAGGGTTAATATATATAATATAAATAATGGTATATAATTTTAGGATAATATATATAGACAACCCATTTTTTGTTTTTTCGAGAAACAGATATGGGTCTGTTGAGTTAAATACATATGTTAGATATGTATATATATAGTCGAATATAAATACATATTTATATATATAATTATATATTCACTAAAATTAAGCATAATATTCATTAATCCTCCGTTTGTCTCAATCTTTTGGCTGCCACAACGAAGTCTGATATTACTTGTTCTTCTTTCACCGGAGACTGAAAAAAAAAAGTTTAAATATTAAAATACTAAAGGATAAACTGAAAAATAACCAAAATTATATATTTAATAAAGATAATTTTGAATTTTAGTTTTTCTTAAAAAATCGTTTTAGATTTTCTATAAAGATTTATCAAATTAATAAATATAAGTATAACAAAACAAATAAAATCATTAAACAAAAATTAAAAAAATATTGACTGTTTTGTTTCATTGCTTAATATTAGTTCAAATATTTTTTATATTTTTTTAATGTACAGGCATGGATACTCTCGATTAATTAACATTATGTGATTAAAATTATAAATGATTTAAGGATATCCCAATTTCAAATACTCAAAAACGAATTATTAAAATAATACGAAACGGATTTAATTTTTTAAATAATGATTATTTACCTGTGAAGTGAAATGGTATTGCACGGCGATGAGCATTTGATCCCTTGATGAATCTTGATTAATACCGACCTACATTGCAAAAAAATGTATAAATTGAGATAAAAATATAAATAAAATATAAAAAACATATTAATCGAAAAACTAAATAAAATATAAAAAAAATTGGGTGTAAAAATGTAAATAAAGTATTAAAAATATAATTCGGATGCAAAAATGTAAATAAAATATAAAAAAAATATAGATAATCGGGTGGGAAAATGTAAATAAAATTTAAAAAAATATAATTCGGATGAAAAATGTAAATAAAATATCAGAAAAAAATGTATAAATCGGGTGCGAAAATGTAAATAAAATCTAAAAGAAACATATAATTCGGATGAGAAATATAATTCGGATGAGAAATGTAAAAAAAAAATCAGAAAAAAGATGTATAAATTGATTGCGAAAATGTAAATAAAATCTAAGAGAAAATATATAATTCAAATACAAGAATATAAATAAAACCTAAAAAGAGTAAAAATTCAAGTGGGAAAATGGATACTCACAAGATTGAAGTATTTGCAATATCTTCTCAATGAATCCGTCCCCAATTTCGCAAATTTAATCCTCTGAATATCCAAATAAAAAAGATTAAAAATTTCGATGAAACGATATATAATTCATTTAAAGATAATAACTTTGATGAAAAAAGATCGAAAAAAAGATTTAAATATATTCTTACGGAATGAGTCGAATGAAGAATCGATCGAACATCTCGATAGCTATTTCGATTTGATCGAGCAATTGAAGATGAAAACCAAGGCTTTGTTTGTTTGATTCTTGATTTGTTCAATCTATGAAACTCAAAGCCATTAGCTGCACAATACACATTGAATATTATTACATTTTTAGATAAAAAAAAAGTGATGTATAATTATAAATATAAATACATAATTAGATAATTAGCTTTAACTTGATTATAAAAATAATTTACAATTATATCCTTCTATAACGAACAAAAGAACTTTTATAAAAGGGTTTTTACGGAATCACAAATGGATCAACATAACATAACATTCTCTTATATTAGGAATTTAATAGAGAATTAAGATTAACCTAATTATAAAAGTAATTTACAATTATATTCTTCTATAACAAACAAAGAACCTTTATTTAAAATGGATTTTTACGGAATCACAAATGGATCAACATAACATAACATTCTCTTATATTACGAATTTACTAGAGAATTAAGATTAATCTAATTATAAGAATAATTTACAATTATATCCTCAACAATACAATATTTGTTGAGAACAAAGATCCATATAAATGGGTTTTTAACGGAATAACAAATCGATCAACGTAACGTGAAAAAAACTTGTTAAATTATGGATTTGCTAAATGTGAGAACATAAAATAAGATTTTGCGGAATCACGAATGGATCAACATAACATAACACTCTTAAATTTACGAATTTTCTAGATGTGACAAATAAAACAATTTAAGTGAACAAATAAACTTATAAATGAGTTTTTTACGTAATCGTGAATTTACGAATTTTCTAGATGTGACAAATAAAACAACTTAAGTGAACAAATAAACTTATAAATGAGTTTTTTACGTAATCGTGAATGGATAGACATAACGCTTTCTTAGATTACGAATTTGCTAGATGCGAGACACATTCAACAATAAAACATTTATAGAGAACAAAAATCATTTTAAATGGGTTTTAACGGAATTACGAATGGATCAACGTAACGTAACGACTTCTTAAATTACGAATTTGCGAGATGTAAGACACTTTCAACAATACAATTACTTTAGTGAACAAAGAAACTTAAAAATGGGTTTTAACGAAATAACGAATGGATCAACGTAACGTAACGGGTTCTAAAAATTACGAATTTACAAGATAAGACATATTTCAACAATACAACTACTTTAGTGAACAAAAAACACTTAAAAAAATGGGTTTTAACGGAATAACAAATGGATCAACGTAACGTAACGAATTCTAAAATTACGGATTTACGAGATGTAAGACACATTTTAATAATACAACTACTTTAGTGAACACATAAACTTAAAAATGGGTTTTAACGGAATAACGAATGCATCAACGTAACGTAACGGATTCTAAAATTACGGATTTACGAGATGTAAGACATATTTCAACAATACAACTACTTTAGTGAACAAAGATCCTTTTAAATGGGTTTTAATGGAATAAAGAATGGATCAACGTAACGTAACGAATTCTACAATTACGGATTTACGAGATGTAAGACCCATTTCAACAATACAACTACTTTAGTAAACAAAAAAAAACTTAAAAAATGGGTTTTAACGGAATAACTAATGCATCAACGTAACGTAACGAATTCTAAAATTACGGATTTACGAGATGTAAGACACATTTCAACAATACTACTTTAGTGAACAAAAAAAACTTAAAAAATGGGTTTTAACGGAATAACGAATGGATCAACGTACCGAAATCATGCTCTTTTTCGCCAACATCGGATCCAATACTAAACATATCGATATCTTCGTCGTCGTCATCTAATTCATCCCCAGTCGGATGTTCCAACACACTCAATGCATTTCTTTGAAGTTTAACTTCAATCCCATTTTTCAAAACCTTATTCACACAATAAAGAAAAGGAAATGTTATGTTAATTCATCATCACATTAATCTAATTTTTCATTCTACATCTCGAAACCGATACAATTGCCAACGGTTTAATCACGATAAACCGCTGCGATTGCCAACGCTTAATCGCAATAAACCGCTGCAAAATATGAACTTGAGAATGAGAATGCTTCCACAAGGCATATAAGTGAGTAATCAAGACTAAAATCAAAACACATTTAAGAGTAATTAGAGATTAAACAAAGAAAGAGAGGATATTTTAGTAATTTTACCAGCCAATGCCAACCACCAAGACCAACAGCTTTCTTGACAACACCTTGTAAACCAACTAAGACAGATTTGGTTCTGTTGTTTCCTGTAACAATGACTTTGGTATGACGAGGAAGAAGAGAGAGTTCTTCGTCTCCGCTTTCTTCTCGAAATGTCGATAATACCCTTGATGAGCTTAACATTGGCTCCAACATTCCTTCTGTTTCCCTCAATCAATGAACTCAATGAAGACCAAAGGCTTTGTCTTTCTTTTGGTTCTTCAATTCCCAGAATCAATGAACTCAATCAAGACAAAAGGGTTTGTCTTTCTTTCCTTCTTTCTTCAGTTCACAGAATCAATGAACTCAATCAAGACAAAAGGGTTTGTCTTTCTTTCCTTCTTTCTTCAGTTCACAGAATCTATGAACTCTAACAACACAAAAGGATTTGTCTTTCTTTTGGTTCTTCAGTTCCCAGAATCAATGAACTCAACAGGACAAAAGGGTTTGTCTTTCTTTTGGTTCTTCACTTCCCACAATCAATGAACTCAAATAAGACAAAAGGGTTTATCTTTCTTTTGGTTCTTCACTTCCCAGAATCAATGAATTCAAACAAGACAAAAGGATTTGTCTTTCTTTTAGTTCTTCAGTTCCCAGAATCAATGAACTCAACAGGACAAAAGGGTTTGTCTTTCTTTCTTTCTTTCTTTCCTTCTTTCTTCAGTTCCCAGAATCAATGAATCCAACAAGACAAAAGGGTTGATCTTTCTTTTGGTTCTTCAGTTCCTAGAATCAATGAACTCAACAAGACAAAAGGGTTTGTCTTTCTTTTGATTCTTCACTTCCCAGAACCAATGAACCCAACAAGACAAAAGGGTTTGTCTTATTTTATCTCTTAAGATCCCAGAATCAATGAACCCAACAAGACAAAAGGGTTTGTCTTCTTTCTTAAGTTCACAGAATCAATGAACTCTACAAGACATTGATCTTACTTTCTTTTGGTTCTTCACTTCCCATAATCAATGAACATAAACAACACAAAATCAATGAACTCAAACAAGAAAAAAGATTGATCTTCTTACTTTTTAGTTCTTCACTTCCCATAATCAATTAAACCCAACAAGACAAAAGGATTTGTCTTTTCTTTCTATCTTAAGTTCCCATAATCAATGAATCCAACAAAAGAAAAGGGTTGATCTTACTTTTGGTTCCTTCAATTCCCATAATCAATGAAATCTTCAAGACAAAAAGCATTGATCTTTCTTTTTTAAGATTCTTGTTGTGTCTCAGAATCAAAGCTTGAATCTCATGTTGTTGTTTTCACTTCAAAATTCCCTACAGATTACACAATTCAAGAGCATTGTTAATGAATTTGTAATTTTTATATAAGTTTTTGTAATTTACGTATTTGCCCTTCAATGGCGGAAAAAAAACAGACTTGTTTGGCTCCCAAGAAAATTTTCTCAGTCTCTTTGATGATAAGTAACAGTTGAAAGCATAAATCAATGATTTTATGACAAAAAAAACCCAAAAGGTTTAAACTTTTTTCTGATCGAACACCGAATTTATATGATAAAAATTTGAACTTTATTTTTCTGATAGCATCAAATTTTCCCGAGAAAATAAAAACAACATGAATTTAACCAGGAAAATGACGAGAAAACTGACAAAACCCCAAAAAGGTTTAAATTTTTTTCTGATCAAACACCGAATTTATATGATAATTAACAGAAAAAAATTATGATAGCATCAAATTTTCCCGAGAAAATAAAAACAACAGGAAAATGACGAGAAAACTGAATTCATGCACCTGAAAATCCAAAATTGAGCAGGAAAGGAAATGAGATCAATAAAACACAAGAAATCGAAATGCAACAGATAATTAAAAAGAAAAAAATGGAAAAATAAAGGAATCATAAATGAATTACCTTCTATAAATCTAAAGAAAAATTCTGAGGGAAATTTGAAAAATTTGAGTAGGAATTGTACAGCTTTTGAGAGAGAGAGAGAGAGAAGCGCACTAAATGCTTACGAACTGCCAAAGGAGAAGGAGACCTGCCATGTGCCGTACGGTCATGCTTTTGGCTACCGGTTATTTCCGGTTACCGGTCATTTTATCAAATTTTCACTTCATTATTTTTCTCTTTTTGTTTTTTGTTACATATATTAACTTAACATTTGTCAAAAGGAAAAAAAGAAAACATTGGATACCACCGTAAATTAAAAAAAAAAAGTAGTTATATAAACAATAATATTAAATGCTTATGTTTTTTTGGCGTAGTATTTTCACACATAATTTTGTTCATTTTCTTCTGTATTTGTTTTTATAATACCATAAAAATATTTTAAAATTTTAATATAAAATATTATAACTTTTTTATCCGATACTAGGTAAGAGACAATATAGTATTATAAAAAATCTAATTTCGGATTATTTAAATTAAAAAAATATTTATATTGTAATGGTTTTAATCTTAAAATGAATGGTATATAAATTTATATTTTATTTTTTATTCCAGATAACACAATTTACCATTATATAACAAACAATTTCGATTTATTTTAATAAAAATGATTTATATATTCTGATGGTTTCATAAAATTTTTTATATACAAATTTATAATTATATAACATTATAAAGGAGATCTAATTTTGAATTATTTAAATTAAGAAATTGATTCGTATTATAAAGCTTTGAAAATTATATGGACACACCATAATAATTCTTAAATAATTTTATGAAATGCCACCGTAAATAAAATTTATGCTGCCGTCTTGGTTTTAAATGTTCTTACTATTTATAGTCATAAAATGGAAATAGATAAACTTCGAAATTGGACAAATTAGCCACTCATTACAGCCTATAATGCCTACATGTTCCTATATACTTGTTTTAAAAAAATTGTAAATACATTTTCACTGTTTAACCAGAAATATATAATTTTATTAAAAGTGATTGTCAATATTTTAAAAATATATTAAATATTAGAAAATATATCATAAAAAAATATCAATCTATTTTATTTTAAAATATAAAACATGAATTATTATCTTTAAACTAAAAAAATTTAAATTTATCTTTTTATCTTAAAAATATTAATTTTAGAAATATAGTGTAGAAAATACCAATTTTTTAAATTTTATTTATAACAAATTGTTTTAAATTTTTATATTTTGTCTAAAAAACACAAACTTATCAAATTAATCATATTAATACACAAACAAAAACACTAAACCATATTTTAACTCTTTGAATTTTTAAATTTATCTAAAAACACACAAATTTATCAAATTAATCATAAATTTAGATTTTGTTAGTTTGAAATATTTATATACTGAAATAAAATAATTAGATATTTTTTATACTATATTCTTTAAATATTATAATAAACATTATCGTTTTCCTCAACTACTTTTACCATTTGTAGAGTTATATACCATATAATTATTTTTTCGTAAATGATATAATTATTTTTCCTAGAAACATATTTTGAATATATTTATTTGTAGAAACGTAGTTATCTTTTTACTTTCAATATAAAAAAACGGTCTCATTCCTAACATTTTTTAGTGAAATAATTTATAATAAATATTTTACACATAATTGTTAACATGTATCATTTTCTTCCCATTTTCACATAGATCAATAATCGGCATGAATTCTAATTTGGGTAGGCCTAAAAAAATAATTCAATAAATATGAAAATAGATGTATATATAGGTATACGAGTGTACATTATGGGCTCTGTAATATCATGGAAAAATCCAAAGGGCGGGCCCACTGGAGAAAAATTCACAATGATATAGGAAATGGACCCCACTTAAATTAGAACCCATTGGCGTAGTACATGAACGTTGCGTGAACCTCGTTAATTTGATGTCCTATATTAAATATGAAAAATTTGAATACGATTTTATTATATATTTTTGGTAATATAGTATAAAAAATATTAAAAAATTAAATTTATTTTTCTATCCTACCAAACTTTTTAATATTTGTCTATAAAACAAAAATTTTTATTAACTTTAACAATATAGTGTAGAAAATACTAAACTTTTTAATATTTGTCTATAAAACAAAAATTATTATTTTGAATTTAAAATTTGAATTTTTTTATATTTTATCTAAAAAATATAAATTTATCAAATTAATCATATCTATATACAAACAAAAATACTAAATAAATATATAAATTTATCAAATTAATTATATTCTAAAATTAGTATTTTTAAGACAAAAAATATAAATTTGAGTTTTTTAGGTTGAAAATAATAATTCATGTTTTATAGATTAAAATAAAATAGTTGGATATTTTTTATATTATATTTTTTATTTTTTTAAATATAGATAAAAAATAATGTATATATATACATCGGTATATAAATAATAAAAATACAATGAATTTAAGATGAAACTAGAAACTGATAAGATGAATATTTGTGTATAAATTAGATAAAGTCATATGAATAATATTTTTTATTATTATTTTCCTAAAAATCTTAATATTTAATTTTTGTAATTATCTTGAATTTTTAACTTATGTGCTCAACCAAGTGAAATTAATATCTGCCGTTGGTTATACATTAGCGAAAACGACTTCACTTAATATTTTTTGTACACAATAATAAAAATATTATATACGTAAATTATGGAATTTATAATTATTTTTTAAAAAATATTTACTGGTCTCCCAAATATGATCTTAGGACCGAACATGCAGTCGGTATCTCCGACAACAAATGAACGGCTAGAATTTAATCTCAATTCCTGTTAAAAAAAATCTCAGCCGAGCTGAGCTAAGCCGAAAAAATCTCAGCCGAGCCGAGTCGAGTCGATAAAAAGCTGACGATATAAAGACACGTGTATTATATCTAACCGTTTGATGGGTGTGTCAGTAAAAGATATCTTTTGTTCAATCTCAAATATTATATCATATATGGTAATTGTAAAAAAATGACATAAATATATAAATAGATATCGAATTAATAATTATTAGGGGTGTCAAACGGGCCGGCCCGGTCCGAACCCGGCCCGAACCCGTTGCGGTCCGGTTCATTTGGGTTTGGGTCTGGCCCGACCCCAATTAAACGGGCCGAAAATCTTAGGTCTGTGGCCCGGCCTGACGGGTTTCGGGCGGGTTTCGGGCAGTCCACGGGCTAATATAAAAATCCCATCTAAAACGTCTTTTCATAAATTAAAGTCTTTCGAATTACATTAGAAACGTTCGAAATCATTAAATTGTCAAACTAACATAAAAATAAAAGCATTACATAATCAAAATAAACTTTAAATTTTCAAACCGAAACTTCAACATTCAAATATATGAACTTGCATATCTTCCCCCGTCGTCGTAGCTATTGTCGTGGTGGCAACGCTAGAAGAAGTAGTCAAGTTAGCAGTACCTGTAATTGTTTAACAAGACAATGAATAAATGATACGAAATCAAATAATGAACGATATGAAAATTAAATAATAAGTAGATACTTACAAACTTCGGAATAACCAAATAGCCATGAATGAGCACTTCCATCAAAATCAATCAACATTTCCAATGGATTGTTGGTTCTAGGTCTACACTTGCAATTATCCACATGACGTTTCAAATGAGATGTACCCTTACTTGATATTGCGGATAACACTTTATCGCAATATTTGCATTTGGCTTGAGTATTATTTATAGTAATCAAATGTGCCCAAACGTCAGACCTTTTCCTTTTGTTAGAACCACTTACTTGAGGAGTAGGTTGATCGTCTCCGTCGTCATGATCTTCTATCGTTTGTTGAGTATAATCATCTATTGTTTGCTCATCTACCGTTTGGTCAGCATGACGAAAATTATCGTCCATTTGCAATCTGCAATAAGAATATAGTCAAATACTAATTTTACAGACCCTAAATCCTAACTTTACTAATGACTCAGATCCTTTTACACAATTCCTAACAAATATCTAAAATCCTAAGTTTACTAACGACTCAAATCCTTCTGCACTAACAAATTCCTACACAATTCCTACACAATCAATAACAAATCCTAACTTTCCGCCACACTCCTACACAAGAAGAAAAAGAATCACTGCACAGAAAAAACAACTCTTGGCAACCACGAGAAACCCTACACGGCTTTACCCCCAGAGAATACGATACAGTATTCACATGGCGTGTTCGAACATCACACAGAGAGGAAGAATGGTAATTTCAAGCTTGCTTCACACTTGCGTACTCGTGAGACATCTCCAGTGCCTTGTTCGAAGGCCTTTGTCTAATAGGATTTATTGTTTACCTGAACCAGCTCCTGCAAGTTTTCTTCTTTGCTGATGCTCAGCTACTTTGTAATCCACAACTTCTCTGAAAAGGTTCGGGTCCAACACGCAATTCTCGCTGAAGCTCGGCCGGCTGGATGCTGAAGCTCGGCCGCAATGCAAATTTTCTGAAAAAACGAGAGAGAGAGGCAGACGAACGAAGAAACAGCAGGCAGGGGTGCAAGGGTCTCGTGTCTGGAGAAAACCCTAATTAGTCACGATCGGGCCGCCCGGCCCGGCCCGAAGCCCGACGGGCCGGGCCCTAATAGAACGGGCTTCTTAGTCGGCCCGAGCCCGAAGGCCCGGTTCCATTCAGGCCATCAATTTCACAGCCCGAGCCCGCGTATTTTCGGGTGGGCTTCGGGTGGCCCACGGGCTCGGGTTGTTTTTTACACCCCTATATCTAGGGCTGGACAAATAACGGATATTTGTGAATATTTGACTATTTGTATTTGTATTCAACGAATATCCAAATTTAGTATTTGTATTTGTATTTATAAATTCAGATATTCGATAATACGAATATTTGTCGAATATACGGATATCCGTCGGATATACGAATATTCGTATCTTAACCTAAATTTTTTTAACGTATAAAATATATATATATATAAATATTTTAATAAAAAATCAATAATCATAAAAAATAATCAAAAACTAAAATTTCAAAGCACACAAAGATGCAAAAATTTATAAAATATAAATAAAATAAAATACCAAATCTTCACATTCATCTCCATACCACTATAGTCTTTTAAATTTAATTTCATGGATGATTCTATGAACATCGTCTATTCACCTAAAACAATGAAACAAATTGTTAGATTACACACTAAAATAAAATTCGCAAAAATTTATATATTTAGTGAATTCTGTATTTTTCATATATTTTAATGTCTCTTATAATATTATCCAACTCATTTGGATTAGAACCAATCTTGAGTATAAAGTAAATATTCAACAATATTAGTTATTTTAAAATATTTGATATTTTAGTCCTCTCATCATATATATATATAACATATTTGGGTATACATATTTATATAATAAATGTTTAAATAATATTAATAATGTTTTTTGTTTCCAATTTGATCATTAAAATCAATTTTGTTATATATGTATCTATATATTAACTAAATTTTCTATTTAATACTTACGGATACGAATAGTTCGGATAATTGAGTCTACTATTTGTATTTGTATTTGTATTTGTCGAATATTTGATTTCTAATATTTGTATTTGTATTTGTATCAGCGGATATTTGAATTTTCGGTTCGAATACGAATCTAATACGAATCAGATACGAATACTTCAAATATTTTATCCAACCCTAAATACATCTATCATATTTTAACCGTTTACCAATTGATAATATTTCTAAATACATCTATCATATTTTAACCGTTTACCAATTTATAATATTTTTAATATATAATTATTATCATCATTATATTATTAGTATTGGATTTTACTCTAATATAAAATATTATATTTTCATGATATGGGTTATAAATGATTTTTTGTCTATTCAACTTTAAATAATAATTTATTATGAATTAATTTAGTTACAATTAATATATAAAATATTTTGTTTAAAACTTTGAAATATTTATTTACACTAATTTAAGTTTTTACGATATTATGAATATATATATATTAATTACGTATTATTTGTATATTTTTTTGCCATTTTTTCACCAATGTATATAAAGTAAATTACACTCCAAAAAGAAATAAAAAAAAAGTATGCAATGAAATTCTTGTGCTAAATTTGCGTGTTATGATTATTCGAAAAAGACAAAAAAAATTATTTGACAAAATTGAATTTAAATTTGAAGTCCGCCATGCAGCTGGCTCACACTTTCCTATAAAATCATACATTTATATTATATATATATATAGTTGCTAATTATGGGACCCACATATTTTTGTCTATCATAATTTCTATTGGTTACTTTTTACCGTATTCGCTTTTGTTGATTGCAGAAATTATCGTATCGTGACATTCTTAAACCTGTTTATTTGTTTATTTTTATATTGTTATATTTTTATATTTGTATACATTATTCTCAACGTAGAAAAAAAATATGTATTTATTATTATATAATTAATCATTATAACAATCTATATATATATAAAACAACTTGACTCTTAATATTACCACCTCATCATTTTTTTTATTTTTAATTTTTCTATTAAAATTAATAATATTTATCTTATATATTTAATGGTATTTTAAAACCTTTTTATTCAATTAATATGCAGTATTATAAAAATTAAAAAGAATATAATATGTTTTAATAAATTAATTTATAAATTCGATTTTAAATATAAATAAATTAAATGGTTCAAAGTTTGGTTATAAAAATATTAGAGATTAATGAAATGAAACAAATGATAAAATTGATAATCGTCTATTATATTATATCTAAAATATTCATTTTAAAATTGTATGTTTTTATATAACATTGATATCACTATTATATATTATTGAGTTATAATAATTAGATCCTACCAATTTTTTGATGATTTTAAACAAAAATTTAAATATACTATTTATTTTTTCGTAAAATGATATAGAAAATATATCATCACATTTAATTTGTTGTCTTTCTAAAGAATGATGCATTTGTGATATCTAAATTCCAATTGTATGATAACAAATTGATAAAACTCTGCGCATCACGCGGGTTCTATTACTATATAAATATCATCTAAATAGATGGTGTATGTTCATTGAAAACTGATCAAGACCGCACTACAACTATTTTCATATGTTACTTGGTTGATATTGTGATTCCTCCATGTTAAATCAACAACTATTATCATGTGTATCACATCAAATGATGTTTTATCATGAAACAACATCATCAATCTTATGCAGATCATGGTTTGGAGAAATTCTCATTCGTTTATTATCCAAAATGATTGAATGTGGCATAAATCCGAACATGTTTTATCATGGAACAACAACCTTTGAAATTTCTTTGTCATTATTCGTACAAAAAATATGATGGAATTTTGATTTCATTTTTTATTATATTTTATATTGTTCTATAAACATGAATAATAAAAGAAAATGTAGAGAAAAATTGAAAAAAAAAATTGGAAGAAAAAATAAAGATTGCAGAGTTAATTAAAATTCAATCAATAAACACCAAATATAATGTATCACCATATAATAATATATTATATATGTTACATGTTTTTAATTTTTTTCCCTTTACTATGAGTGAGTTGATTCAATTATTTTGTTTTTTCATATGATTTTAAGATATAGAAAAAATATTATAACAATCATTTATATTTAAGACAAAAATATTCACATTCATAGTTCAATACAATATATTTTCACCAATTAATATTCTATTAGTTTCATATTTTTTAAACTATCATGTGTTATTAAAAGATTATTTAAAAATGTATTTTTTCACTTAATTTTATTATTAAACTAGATTAATTTTATGTTATAACATTATTATATTATTTATTAGCATTTATTACCTATTATTCAATAAAATAATATATACGATTTATTTTTAGTAGATTAGTTTTTATTGCGCGGATTCTTTTTCTAGTGAAAATTAAATATTCAGAAATAAAAAAACAAATTAATACATTTAAATCGAAAGCATTAACTCTTTTTTATATTATTTATAATCTAAATTCAAAATTAAATTATCCATTTAATCTAAATACATATTTTTATTCTTTACATTTTATTTTTAACTATTATTTTCTAAATAATTAATTTCTAATTGTATATTTCTATTTCTTTATATTCTCCATAAAATTAGATAATGTTAACTTTTTATTTAATAACTAATATATGGAAAACGTAGAATTTTATTTATTTTATTTGAACTATTAATTTATACATATTAATTGAAATTATATAAAAAATAATATAAAAAATAATTATATAAATATCATCTGAATCGATGTTTAAGAGAGATAGAGAGAAAAATCGGGAAAAACACACAAGGGCCTCTACATGGGCTTAGTCCAATAAGAGAACAAAAGGCCCATTATGTGTATGTTAGCACAGACCCATTTAGTGTATGTTAGCACCAGGCCCATTATGTGTATGTTAGCACCAGGCCCATGAATACGACGGCGTTTCAAATAGGCGGTGATGTCCTCCTTTTGTATTCACGACGAACGAAGAACAGGACTGAAGCAATTGGATCTGATCGCAAAGAACAACAACCTTAATCATGGGAAATGGTAAGTTTGTTAATCTCGATCTTTTGTTGATGCTCCAAGAATTCTCGAATCGATTTCATTTTCCAAATCAAACCCTAATTTTCCTGATTTTGTTTCGAAAAAATTTCACATGTTTTGCTCAGTTTTGTTATCGTGGCTACTTCAATTGGATGATTTTTTTTTATGATTTCGGATTTTTTTTTGGTTTTAGGTGAAAGAGGAAGACCCAGCAAGAAGATGAAATTCGGCGGCAAGGTTCGTCTCCGTCGGGATTTCGGTTATGTGTTCTGCTGATTCCTTAATTTATCATATTCCGTAAATTTTCAGGATGATCAAAAGATGATGATGAACTCTGAAAATGAGAATTACTACTTTGGTGATGACGCCGATGATGATTCTCGAGATGGTATTCGATTATCTCTATATATATATATGTATGAATCATTGATATATGTATATATGAATCATTGATATATGTATATATGAATCATGTATATATGAATCATTGATATATGTATATATGAATCATTGATATAAGAGTGAATAAGAAAGTGTTAATGGATTGAAGGTGATGGAGAGGAGAAGAAGAGGGATTTTAGCAAATTAGAATTGAAGCTTGATCATACGAACAGGCCATTGTGGGCATGTGCAGATGGAAGAATTTTCCTTGAGACATTCTCTCCTCTTTATAAACAAGCCTATGATTTTCTCATAGCCATAGCTGAACCTGTTTGCAGGTGCTCTTTTCCTATATTATGTGTTGTTCATCGCATTTTTTAGGTGTATTGAGTCTCAAAGATGATCAAGTTTGGAAATATCAAATGTAGTTGATGATTTAGTCATTCTTTTTGTATTAATGATCATGTCTTTATTGGAATTTTGTTTGAGACATTGGCCTGAAATTCTGTTTTTTAGGTCTATTGAGCCTCAAGATGATCAAGTCTTTGTATTAATGATGATTTAGTCTTTTTTTTTTTGCATTGAAATTGTATACCACAATCAAATTTATGGAAGCTCCAATTAGGAAGGGGCCAGAGAAACTTTCTATGATCATGTCTTTATTGGAACTTTGTTTGAAACATGGGTATGATCATGTCTTTATTGGAATTTTGTTTGAAACATGGGTATGATCATGTCTTTATTGGTATTTTGTTTGAAACATGGGTATGATCATGTCTTTATTGGAATTTTGTTTGAAACATGTGTATGATCATGTCTTTATTGGAATTTTGTTTGAAACATGGGTATGATCATGTCTTTATTGGAATTTTGTTTGAAACATGGGTCTAATTTTGTTGTTTTCTTCGTTTTGATCGTCTATTAATTTCAGGCCAGAGGCTATGCATGAGTATAATTTGACTCCTCATTCGTTGTATGCTGCTGTGTCGGTTGGTCTTGAGACAGAAACTATAATTTCTGTTTTGAATAAGCTGTCTAAAACTAAGCTCCCGAAGGAGATGATTGATTTCATACATGCTTCCACTGCCAATTACGGAAAAGTGAAGCTCGTATTGAAGAAGAATAGATATTTAATCGAATCACCATTCCCAGAGGTAAGCTCTCTGATTCTCTGTTTTTGGTACTTTATTTTATCTCTGTTTGCCATTCTTAGTTGTCTCATCTCATATGATTGCAGGTATTGAAAACACTTCTCAAGGATGAGGTTATTGGTCGAGCTAGAATATCCCCCGAGGTTGGTTGAATCTCTTCAATTGATCACATTATTTCACTTCAAATGGAACTACTTTTTTAGGTGTTAATGTTGCCCTCTTTTGGTTTTTACGTGGTTATTATTGTCGTATACGCAGTTGGTTTGGTTGAATCGCTTCAATTGATCACATTATTTTACATGTTTTGGAGATTTCACTTCAAATGAAACTACTTTTTAGGGTTTTAATGTTGCCCTTTTTTGGTTTATACGTGGTTATTAGTGTCGTATACGGAGTTGGTTTGATTGAATCTCTTCAATTGATCACATTATTTTACATTTTTGGAGATTTCACTTCAAATGAAACTACTTTTTTAGGTTTTAATGTTGCCCTCTTTTGGTTTATACGTGGTTATTATTGTCGTATACGCAGTTGGTTTGAACAAGTTTCTTTACGTTTTTTCATAGTCTTCTAATGGCGGGGATGGTTTTACTATCAGTAAAACTGCCGGTGAACTTGAAGCTGGTCCTGGGGAGTTACTGAATGAAGCAGAATTGGCTGCTGCAGCAGAAGAAAAAGAAACTCACTCTTTTGAAATTGACCCGTCTCAGGTAAATTTCGCTGGCATAGTCTATCATGGTCGGTTGAATTTATTGATATATGTTGAATTTGATATGATTTTATCCTTACCTTAGGTGGAGAACGTGAAACAGCGTTGCTTGCCCAATGCCTTAAATTACCCTATGTTAGAGGAATACGATTTCAGGAACGACAACGTAAGAAAACATTGCATCATGTTAATAATCTTCAATCCACGATATGCATCGTGTTTTCCTGATTGGTAATAACTTGATTTGATCCTTTAGGTTAATCCTGATCTCGACATGGAATTAAAGCCTCATGCACAACCAAGGCCTTATCAAGAAAAGAGTCTGAGCAAAATGTTCGGAAACGGTATCGTGAATCTTTGAAATGGAAGATGCTACACTTTCATAATCATCATCATTATGAATAGATATTAACGATTGTATTTATCGTCTCTATGACTAATTTAGATGTGTGATATGCAGGAAGAGCAAGATCGGGGATTATAGTTTTACCGTGTGGTGCTGGTAAATCTCTCGTGGGTGTTTCTGCAGCTGCTCGTATAAAGAAGAGTTGTCTTTGCTTGGCGACAAACGCCGTCTCAGTCGATCAGTGGGCCTTTCAGTTTAAGTTATGGTCAACCATAAGAGATGATCAAATTTGCCGTTTCACTTCAGATAGTAAAGAACGGTTCCGTGGCAATGCTGGTGTTGTCGTTACAACCTACAATATGGTTGCGTTTGGTGGAAAACGATCGGAGGAATCTGAGAAAATAATAGAAGAAATTAGAAACAGAGAGTGGGGATTGCTTCTTATGGACGAGGTAGGTAAAACCCGAGAACAAATTCTTGTTTCAAGTCATTTGAAACTACATGATTTACGAGATAATCGATTTTTTTTTTTTTATAACAGGTGCATGTTGTTCCTGCTCATATGTTCAGGAAAGTCATCAGTCTTACGAAATCTCACTGTAAATTAGGACTTACGGGTAATGACATGATCGATCTTTCCACGCCTTTCAGGGTCATTCTTTCGTTCTTTAACTATAATTCCCATGAATTGGGTCTCGTCTTTCGTCTTACGTGCAGCTACTCTCGTGAGAGAAGATGAAAGAATTACGGATCTTAACTTTCTGATTGGCCCGAAACTCTACGAAGCGAATTGGTTGGATTTAGTTAAAGGAGGGTTTATAGCAAATGTGCAATGTGCTGAAGTATGGTGTCCCATGACCAAAGAGTTTTTTGCTGAATATTTGAAGAAAGAAAACTCCAAGAAAAAACAAGTAAATTCATTGATATATACTTTAATTTGTGAATTCCGTAAATTGTTTTCGTCGAATTCTTCGTTTTCTGACATATATTTGTTATTTTTCGGGTTTTACAGGCACTTTATGTCATGAACCCTAATAAGTTCAGAGCTTGTGAATTCCTCATACGCTTCCACGAACAACAACGAGGGGATAAGATTATCGTTTTTGCAGATAATCTCTTTGCATTGACAGAATATGCAATGAAACTTCGGAAACCCATGATTTACGGTGCCACGAGGTTTGTTCGTAAATATAAAATTTCCGCTTCCTCGAAAGCTTCATTCTGAAAATCTTTCCTTTGTTCATCCGCAGCCATATTGAACGAACCAAAATTCTCGAGGCATTCAAGACGAGTAAGGATGTAAACACCATCTTCTTGTCAAAGGTATGTACGTACTTACCCCGTTAAAATCGAATTCTCTCGCCTAGTTTCTTCTCCATTTACTTGGATTTAGAATCATGCTTTTGCTATAATCAATCTGGTGGGCACGGGTCAGAAACTCGGATTTTTTAGGGTATTCGAATCCAAACCCGAACGGTAATTAATTTTGTATATCCGAACTCCAATCTGTGAGGCGTGGGTACCCGAACAATGAACAATAAGCCGCGTATTTGCGAGTATCGGAATATTTTTTGTATGAAAGCATATATTGGTTCGGGTTCGAGTTCGGGTACTAGATCTATACCAAGTTTAATAATAATGGTATTTTGTTATTATCATCATTAATATATATACATATTCGGGTACCCGTTAGTATCTGTTTGTTGCGATAGTGAAAAACCCGAATCCAAATCTGCGAGTTTAATAATTTTATACTCGAACCCATGATTCGAGTATTTTTTTTTCTCGGTTTGGGACGGGTTTTGGGTCGGAATGGATTTTTCGGATATTTTGTCCATTTTAATAATAATTAAGAAATCTGATATGTGTTGATTCTGTCTAAAGGTGGGTGATAACTCCATAGATATTCCAGAAGCAAATGTTATCATTCAGATTTCATCGCATGCGGGATCGAGACGTCAAGAAGCTCAACGTTTGGGTCGTATTCTTAGGGCTAAGGTCGGGTTTTTACGCATATATTCATATACTTACGATGATTGTACTCGCACCATCGTTATATAAAATCTCGGGTTTCAGGGTAAACTCGAAGATAGAATGGCGGGTGGAAAAGAAGAGTACAACGCGTTCTTCTATTCGCTTGTTTCTACCGACACACAGGTAAAAAAAAAATACCCGTCCGCCTTAACCCGTTGTCTCTTCGGTTATTATATGATTCGATTATATGACGGAATTAACGTTTCAATATAGGAAATGTACTATTCGACGAAAAGACAACAGTTCTTGATCGATCAAGGTTATAGCTTTAAGGTTATAACGAGTCTTCCGCCCGATGATGCTGGTTCGAGTCTTAGCTTCCACAGTCAAGACGAGCAGTTGTCCCTTCTCGCTAAGGTATGTTCTTCCGTCCCTTTTACCATTCGATATTTTGCTCCAGCTCTAATAATACGCCACCCGAAAAATCCGTTCCAATTCGAGATCCGTCCCGAATCCGAAAATAAAAGATATTTGAACCCGTGGGTTCAGATTTTTATTCACAAATGGGTACCTGCGGATAACCGAGTATATATATATATATATATATAATATTTTTGGTACTTACGAAAATGTCGTTATTATTAGGATTGGCACAGGTTCGGACCCGAACCAATATATGCTATAATATAAAAAAATTTCAGGTTCGGGTATTTGCGTGTCAGTTTCGAGTTTGGGTAGGAACAACATTACCCATTCGGATTCGGGTACCCTAATATTATTGGTTAGTCGACTTGTGGCCACTCTTATGCCTGGTCAAATCGGTTTTCGCTTCGGGTTTCGGTTCGGTTATTATAGGTATGGGTTATTCGGATTTCTATAAATAATAACCAAATTATGACCAAATTTAAATCGGGTCGGTTCGGTTCGGTTTTATAACGGTTTGGTTCGGTTATATGTATAAAAAAGGATAACCAAAATAAAATATCATATGGCACGTGGTAGGAATTTAAAATCTTGCATCAATTTATTTTGGGCGGATACGGTTATTTGCACGTAAACTAAAATTGTATGCGGGTTTTGTTGGTAACGAAATTTGTGTATCGATTATCATTACTTGTTTGGGACAGGTTCGTTTTCGGGTAATGAATATCTCGTGGGTATCTGCGGATACCCGAATTATTACAGTATTACAAATGGAACCACCTTGAAACATATCTCGAGTTTGGCTTCCGTCGTGTCAGGTTTTAAACGCTGGGGACGATGCTGTCGGTTTAGAACAACTCGAAGAAGATACAGACGGAATGGCTTTACAAAAAGCGAGACGAACGATGGGATCGATGAGCGCCATGTCGGGAGCAAAGGGAATGGTTTATATGGAATACAATTCCGGCAAATTCAAATCCGGTAATCAACAAATGAAAAAGAAACCTAAAGATCCCGCCAAGCGTCACCATTTGTTCAAAAAACGCTTCGTTTGAGGCTAAATTCGTCGTAAAAGGGTAAAACGGTCGATTATCGTTCCGTGTAACTCGCCGGAAAATGGGAAGAATCTTATCATCATCTTTTATCTCGCCGGTGAAAATGTACCTCCGGCGTAGTTTTCCGGTGGTGTTAAAAGAGAACTTTAGAGAGTTGTGTAATGTTGTAATTGGGTACTCTAATGCAAAAAAAAAAGTTAAGGGTTGAAAATGTATTTTCAATTAAATTCGTGGGTTGATATGCAATTTTCAGAATTATGAAAAATGCCTGTTTGGGTTCATGACGGCCCAAGTTATCGTATCGGTTAAAAAATCGGCCCAACTATTGGTTAAATCAAATATATATTTCGTTTATTTTAAGGCATTTCTTGAAAATAATATTTTTGCTTACTTGCAAAAAAATATATTTTTTTGTTTTCTATAAAAATAAATAAATTATTTGAGGTACTTTTGTGGCTAATAATATTCCAAATTACCGAAATTTACAAAATTTAAATGACGGTCTACATTCTTATATTTTTTATTAATTACATAGTTAAGAATACGATTACGTTGCTAATAGGACTTTTTTATAATAATAATAATAATAATAATATTGTCTTGAAGCTACCCCACACGAGCACACCAATAAATAAATAAAACAAATAGATAAAAACAATATCAAATTTCTTTCACACGTTCAGAGGAGGAATATTTATATTTTTAGATTTGTATATTATTATTATTATTATTATTATTATTATTATTATACTATATAGGCTTTGAAAGACCTACGTATGTAGCATTTGACCACTTTTGAAAGACATTCCCTGGTGAGGTGCTCTTGTGATTAATTAATGTCATTAATTTAAGTTATAAACTAATATTTTTAAAATAATATAATTGTTTCAGCTATCGCCCCCAATAATTTAATACATTTTTTCACTTTATTAAATTCCACACAAAATGCCAACTCCCCATTGGTTGCGAAAATTATAAAATGTTGGGAAGAAAAGGAAAGGGCATTTTAGTCATCTTCAATGAGATAAAATATTCACTTAACCAACATTGTTATTTTTAAAAACAATGTGAGAAAGAAGAAAATTGTTTAAATTAATCTTATAATCCTTTTTCAATATCCAAATGCTACAAAATCAACCAACAAAGTAATACATAATTCTAGTTTTAAATATAGAACTTGTTAGTCAATTTGATTTTGTAAAAAAAAATATTTCTATTGCATCTCATATATATAGTTAACGAATATTATATTTGGATTTGGTTATAAATAATTGGATTTGGTTATAAATAATCAATTTTCAACGGCAACTTAAACATGTCATCGGTATAAAAAAATGGCGTAACTAAAATTTGGTTATTTATACGTTGTTTTCACATATATATATATATATATATATAATTCGTGTATATATATATTTTTTATAATTGTAAAGAGAAGATTAGATATGTCATTTAATTGAAAAGTTATGAGAACATATATAGATAAAAAATGAATATTAAAATAAGAATTCATCACAACATAAATTGGGTACAAGTATCCAAAAAATAGAAATTGTTGGAGACCTTCTTCACAAGTTGTGAATCCAATAATAATAATAATAATAATAATAATAATAATAATAATAATAATAATAATAATAATAATAATAATAATAATAATAATAATAATAATAATAATAATAATAATAATAATAATAATATGCATTAAAGGAGGACCTAAAATCAGCTCAAATAATAACATATTCCTTTAGCCTCACAAAAGTTAGGTCTTGGCATCAATTTGCATATAAAAATGTCTCATATATATATATATATATATTGGTTATTTATGTCTTAATGTGGGATATAAAATCGATATAAAATGAGTCATTGGCTTGCAAATCAGTTCTATCTTGCGATGTTTCCATAATATTATTCAGTTTATCTAGATTATGAATCCAATTTTGCTTTAAATTAAAGCTTTAATAATATTAGTTATTGTGATGTTTTTGATATTTTTGTTCCCAATTATTAATATATTGCATATTTATTTATTTATATATATTTATATAATGAAAAGTAAAATAAACTTAGTTATATATGAACTATCAAGCAAATAAAATAACTAATATTCACTTACCGCAAGAATACAGATTAGTGTAATACTATGATCGAACTCTAGGGGCTAATGCAAAAGCTAATAATATAACTAAGCTAAGACAGATGAAAGTGATGTGATGTGGGGTAAAATCTAAGAATGCTAAATGAATTATGACAACAATGACGATACACGAAAGACTTGATAATTAAAAACACTACGGGCAGGGCCGGCTCAACTAGAAAAGAGGCCCTGTGCCATAAAATTAAAATAGACCCTTTTGAAACGAAATATTCGATATCAAAAAATTTCTTTTATATACAATAAATATTTACAACATTCATTTGAAAAGATCTATTCTAGTTGCATGTTTTGAAACGAAATAGTTGATCAAGCTTTCCTCATCTAAATCCTCTAGGAGACTACTTTCAATTGTCATTAAAGCTAATCCATTCAACCTTTATTGTGACATAGTGTTTCGCAAGTACGACTTCAATAATTTGAGCTTCAAAAAAATTCTTTCTGCAGAAGCAATAGTAATTGGAATATTCAATAAGATTTTATACGCAATTATTGCATTCAGAAAACAATTATATCGTTTCAATAATTCTAATAAAGCAATTGTTTCTATCTTTTCATTTGGTAAAAACTCTCCAAGTAACTTTAACTCAACAAAACGCTCATATCAATTGGTAGTCCTTCTTTTTCTATTTCTACAGATATATCATATCACAAACTAACCACAAGGATCAAACAAAAAAACTGATCCATCTGATTACGCAACAAAATAAAAAAGAAAGACGACGAGAGACCAGAAACATATACCAGCGAAATTGAAAATCTCAGATGGTTGAAACTCAAAAATCGAGAGGAAACAAAAACCGCTTGAATCCTAAAGCAAAAACCCTTGGAAAAGAGAGAAAAAAAAGAAAATTTTTGGATTTCTAGGAAGGGGTTTCTGGAAACCGTGGGAAGATTTTCTGTATTTTTTGGGGGTAAAGGTTTTCTGGGAACCGTGGGAAGAGTTTCTGTATTTTTTGGGGGTAAGGACTTTTGGGAATCGTACGAAGAGTTTCTGTATTTTTTGGGGATAACTATTTATTTTTTAATAATGGGCCCTCAATAAGCCGAGGGCCCTGTTCCACAGCTCCTGTCGAACATGGGCATAACCGCCCCTGACTACGGGCTTCGGGTCTCGTTATCAAACTCAATCAACAATCAATATTTTCGGATTCATAATCTAACCTCCCAGTTAAACATGAAATCCTAAGTTATTGAGCGGCCAACACAAATATAGAACATTCATAGCGTTAATCGTAGTACCGAAATACAAGAAACTTTGAAAGATCTAAGCATTAATGCATAAACATAAGCCTCCCTTACAAAATCGGTGTCCCTAACCTATAGATAAAGGCTTACCCGCTCATAGATTCTGTTGTAAAACAAAAGAAAACAACAATAAATATGACAAAGAGGGAATACGAAGCCTCGAACTTCCTTATCGCGTCACCGACGTTCCGATGTTGTTTCCTTGTTTTCCAATTTCTCTTGAGCTCTCCTATGTGTCTTTTTTGTCCTCTCTAAGTCTGAGCCGTTCTTTGGTATTTATTGGCGGCGACCTTACTTTTTCTCTTGTTTCGTTTGAGTCCCTTTTTAGGGTTGTTGTCCCGAAACGCGCCCCACTCGGGCTAAGAGCCATCTCGTGCGAGTTCCTCATGGTTCCAATCCGAGCGGGCTGACCCTTTAGCCCGAGTCGTGCTATATCTGCTGGATGTGCAGGCCGCATAGGCTAAGAGGACCACCATGCACGGGTTCATACTCTTCATGGGGCACGGTCGTGTTTTTGCTCCTTTCGCTCGATGTTCGGGTATTCTGTGCGGTTCATTGGCTTGAATCTACTCCGAATGGTTTGTAGTTCCAAGCATGTCCAGTTGACTCCAAGAATCAACATCATTAAGCTCAATTATGCCTTATCGCCTTAAAACCTGAAAATCAACAAAAGGACTAGATAGAAAACATTCATGTCGATTTTGTAACTCGTGTTATGCAAACTATCCAGAAACGATCGAAATGGATAGCCTAAAACTAAGCCACACTACGTATTATCAATTAATATTTTTTTTTACAATTTGATCTTTAAAATTGGTTTTATTATATATTTAGTCCTCCAATTATCAATGATTGTACTATTTATATTGAAAAAACAATCTAATGAGAGGAAAAAAAAGGCAACAGTACAAGCTGTTGGGTATAAAATTTGGGGTTTGAGAGATTCTGTGTTTATTTTATTTTTTAAAATACCCTCCAAATTTATTTTATTCCATTTTGCTCCTTGAATTTATCATTTTCTTCTAATCATACCCTATAGTTTTAAAATTAATACTTGATTCCAATACACTTGGATTAAGAAATTGAGAAATTGTCGAAGACCAGTGAGATTAGTGTTTATAATTTTGCTTAGCTAATTATTTTTAGGCGAAATACATGTGTTTAATTATCACAATGATGACTATTTTTTATGCATTTTGCATCATCATTATTTAAAAAATCAAATATTAATTAATTAGTTAATTAATTTAAAAAAGTAATCATTTTCTTCACTTCTTCCACCTTTCTATTGCAACCAGATTTCATTAATAACGACATAATCATGGAGGCATAAGAATAATGGTTTAGAGATTAATATAAATTAACACCAAGTCAATTAAAAAAATAGTATATATATAATTCCATCGGAGTAATTTAGCTTCTAAAAAAATATAAAAATATATTTTATATAAAGATTCAAACTTACACGAACTGAATGTGTGATTTTTAGCATAATTTACTTCAATCCGGTAGATATTTATTGAATTGAAGAATAAAAAAATATATTGTTATAAAAATTAAATGATTTTTATAAGAAAAAATGGTATTTTTTGTGGGAATGCAATATATACACCAATTATATAGTTAACCATTTAAGAATAATCTTTTGCTTATATATATATAAAATTTGCTGATGTAATAAATGAGTAATAATTTAACTTGTACGTGGTAGTGCGATAAATAAAAAATGGGAAAAGTAAATAAATAGAGAAAATAATTAAATGAATATAATGAGATGGTCAAAAAGATAAAATTTTGGAATCATGCTTTGGTTAGTTGATTATATCATTATCTAATATTTTAAGGGTCCTTTTTTTATTCACTGTTTTCCCCATTAACTAATTTTCACATGAAATAAGAATCAATTTAACTTAAAAAATCCTAAATTAAATTATATATATCACAACATTAATTTTATTGTAATCTTTTAAGTAATGTTGTTACATAAATTTTGAAATCTTATAAATACTACAACAAAATACTTCATGGGATACATTATAAATAAATTTCAAAATTTGTATTCTTGATTATAAATATTTTATTGTTAATATTTCATGAATGATAAATTCATATTTTAAAACAAATATTAAGTTCATATTGAAGCATCTATTGAGCTTTTAAATTTGTAAAATATTTATTTATAAGAAAGCTTTGATAAAATTAAAAAAAAAATGTACACATATGACACGAGCCCCATATTCCACAGAATCTATTTAGATAAAAATGTTA
This sequence comes from Gynandropsis gynandra, assembly GCA_036759665.1. NCBI lineage: Eukaryota > Viridiplantae > Streptophyta > Magnoliopsida > Brassicales > Cleomaceae > Gynandropsis > Gynandropsis gynandra. The sequence continues at coordinate 707,114 of CM071864.1, forward strand.
TGATTGGAGGAGAATATTTAATAGTTTATAACCAAAAATCAAATAATTATATTTTCTTATAATTTAATTTTTAAATTGTGGAATTAATATTATTGAAAAATATACAGATGTCTTCGCCATGAGCATGGACTTTCTGATATGCTTGAAAGCTATTCAGATCAGAGGATGTCTTCGCCATGAGCATGGACTTTCTGATATGCTTGAAAGCTATTCGGATCAGAGAACCTTACTTTCTTGCCGTATTTTTTAACAACATTAATTATTAATTACTGATAATATATAAACAAATATCTTATAAATATATATTTTTTATTAAATATTATTAGAAAACGTCAGCTTTTAGAAACATAAAAGGGGAAAAGAGGAATAATGAAAAATAAAATAAAATTATAAAGCTAATGAGAGTAGTTTTTTTTTTCTCCTTAGCTTTTCAGAAATAGCTAATTAAGTTCACAATTAATTTGAATTTACTTATTTTATTTTTTCAGAGAAATTAGATACCAAATTTTAATTATTTATTTATTGAAATACGGAAATACATTAAAAAAGAAAAAAAAATATTTTTAGGACTATGACATGTATGTAGGATGAACATGCCGCCCAACACTTAGACCCTTTTTGAAACTTAAGCATCTTTTAATTTGCAAAGTCATTATTGTCATTATCATTATTATATTTTTGTTATTTTATATAAAGGTTATAAATATTACAAATCTATTATATCTTTCTCTCAATTTAATTTTCACTAATATAAATATTTTTTATAATAAAAATTCGAACACATTTCAAAGTTCATTTACTTGTTTAGTTGTTATTATTATTATTATTGATTTATATATACGTTAGATTTGACATCACTGATTACAGTAATTTATTTAATATTAGAAATGAAAAGTCTAAAATAAAAAAATATATTATTATATAGTGGTGTCATAATGAATCCGCCAGCCTCGGAAGTGTTATCTTTTTTACTAATATTTTAATTTTTATTGACTCACAATAGACAAATAATATATTTTTCCTAGAAAACACCATAACAAAAATACATTATTAAAATATTGTATTTATTTAATGTTGCTTAATGATGGAGAATAAATTAATAAAATAATATAATTTCAACATATAATGAAAGTATTAATTCAGGAAAATATTTAGTTCATGTGATAAATTTTTCTGCATGTAAAGGTCAACGCAGACAATGATTAGTTTCAATGGTCAACGCCTCAATACATTGCATGAGAGGAGGACGATACCAAATGCAATTTCCCTAGCCTCTTTTTTTCTATTTATTATTTACAATTTAATTTATAATTTATAAAATTAACCCATCAATTTATAACCATTTTGAAAATATTTCAAAACCTTCATAAATATTGTGGATATAACTTTTAATTTATTTTATCTTATGTGATATATACAATAAAACCGAGAACAACCGATAACTATTATATATTTCATAATAAAAAATATTACTATTCATGTGGTTGTGTTTATATACTCAAATAGTTTTGAGTAAAATTATATTATATCTTCAACTCCAAATTCAAATATTTCATTTTAATTATATTAAAGAAATCCATATAAAAATATATATAGTAACTAATGGTTTGACCGGTGGAAACACACGTTTGTGTTTGCGTTTGCGTTTAACGGTATTTCTGTCAACGATTGGAAGCGTTTTGTTTCATTTTGTCTGAATGGTAGAATTGTTGTGTTTGCGGGCGACTGTAACTAGAAACGAATGGTAGAAAACTGTTACGCTTGCATTTTGAACAAAATTATCAAAATAGATAATTATTAAGAAAAAATTTATTTAAATGTGTTTGTTTAGTGTATATTCTTTAATTATAATTTTTCAAGATATTTAAAATAAATTAAAAAATTAAAAAATCTTAAAATATTTAAATGTACAATACATATACATATACATATATATGCATATATATACGATTAATATAAACTATAATAAAAAGCGAGAAGAGATAAGGGAAAGACATGATGGTATTTTGGTAATTTTATTTAAAACACACAAAAATGTAAATGTAACGCAACGTAATTTAGATTTTTAAAATATGTATTTCAGTGCGTTTTCGGACGACTGTGACTTCACCAGTCGTTTTTAATATCGTCCGAAATCACCAAAAAACGTAGTTATCGCGTTCTGTGACTCCACCAGTCAGGATCTAATAAGGTGTATAAACATTTTAGAAATAATATATATTATACATAATGTTAGACCCTAACTTGATAATATATATATATATATATATATAATAAGATAGAAAGTAAAATAAATGAATTTGGAAAATGTGGGTTGCTATGTATATATTTATATTATAGGCTTTTAATGTTAATATTCATGTGCTAGTTGACAAGCAATTGGGATGCCACTTCTTTTTATGGTATAAAAGTTTTATATTTTATGTAACTGTTGCAAGTGTTCTTAAAGTTTTTATATTTTTTTAATGCTTTAACAGAAATTTAAATGATATTTATATAATTTTATGTCCTGACCAAATTAAATAGAAAAAAGAACTATCGAGCTTGATCTTCACGTTTTGGTTGGTAAAATAATAATAATAATAATAATAATAATATATGATATATATATATATTTAAACATTACAACAAGAAAAACACATTATTCATGTAATTTGAATATATTGAAACTTCAAATAAAAAATAATTTATTATGTATGAATAATTTAAATATATTTAGATTTCGAATGAAGAAATAAATTATTATGAGATTGAAACCAAATAAATTATAGTTTGATTTCAATAATTTTTCTCATTAGATCAAATTTATTAAATTATAATATATATATATAATCAAATTTAATATAATATATATCATTCTAAACCACATTTGAAAACTAAAATTCCAACAAATCAAGTCGAACGCGAAGGAGACTAACATATTCACCTTTTTTGTAATATTAGAATTGGAATTTTACAAGATATAGAAATTGAATAAAAATAATTTTATGGTTACAAAATGATGTGGAAATATAATTTTTTTAGAATTATTGTATATTGAATATTTATTCAATGCGTCATGTTGATAGAATACTTGGCGGTGTATTCTTTTATCTTAATTTAATAAAAAAATTAATTTATTTTAAATATCTAATAAGGATGTTCCAAGAATCATATTCCATTGAAGCACAGCATCATATTTCCTTTTCGGGTAACCAATGAACTTGAATGAAGAAACTATACATAGCTATATTTATCAACTAGTTTATATTTAATTTGGCAACTTGCTCTATAGACCTAATTATTTTTGTTTTGTCATATATATATATATATATATATATATCAGTGCAATAAAATTTTGTTTTATTTTGATTTTTGCATAGAGTTTGATTATAATTTTGTTATTGACAAGTTGTTTCACATCGGTTAGAACATGAATTTTAGACTTTTATATATGCTATTGGATAATTATAAACTATTGAGTTAACTTTTGGGTTAGTTAAGTTCAGACCTATATTTGACATTAGGGATGGACAAATAGCGAATATCTATAAATATCCGACTATTCGTATATTTGTATTCGTCGAATATTCGATTTTACTATTCGTAAATTCGGATATTCGTAAATTCGAATATCCGCAAATATTCGGATATTCGTTGGATATTCGTATCCGTATCCAAAACAATTTTAAAAAAATCAATAAAAAATTCTTATAAAAAAAGTTGATAATTATCAAAATATAATCCATAAGTGATCTTCAAATTGCACAAATACACAAAAAACATAATATAAATAAACGAAATACGAATGACATAATATAAATATATTTTATATTTGGTCTTAAAAAAATAATAATTTTTTTATTTATAATTTGATCTTTCAAAATTAATCTTATTATATATATCTATATATTACATAAATTATCTATTTAATACTTATGGATACGAATAATTGCGAATAATTCTTTTTTCTATTTGTATTTGTATTCGTATTTGTCGAATATCTAATTTCTGGTATTTGTATTTGTATTTGTTCCTTCGAATATTTGCATTTTCGGATCGAATACGATTCGGATACGAATCGGATACGAATACTTCGAATATTTTGTGTCCAGTCCTATTTGACATGGTATCAGAGCCTGGTTCGTCCCAATTTAAATATATCGATGTTGGACCCCTGATTGCGTTGTCCACGCTCCAGGACCGAGTCTGGACGTGAGGGTGAGTGTTATGATAAGTGGTCCCACATTGGTTAGGACATGAACTTTAAATTCCTATATATGGTATTGCACATTCCTGAGCTAGTTTTTGGGTATAGTTAGACCCAAATCCATATTTGAAAAATTTGATTGATTTATCCAAATTTAGTTATTTTTATTATCCCATAAAATTTCCTATATGATTTTTTATCTTATGATGAATTTTTCTTTAAATATTCATTAAATTTAATTTTTAAAATCAATAAAATCAAAAAATAATCCAAAATAAATTCATTCCCTATATCTTAGATTAATTGGCCCAAAATTTGGGATAACTAATTCTTATTTTCTTTGTTTCTTTTGGTTTGGTTGGTGTATTGTGTTTGCGTTTGTAATTGATGACGTTTTGTTTTATTTCGTCTGATATATGGAATCGTTGTGTTTGATAAAAACTGCGAATTATTGCGATTTGGAATAAATGATAGAAAATAGTTGTGATTATATTTTGAATCAAATTACCAAATATACATATATATATTATTAATAAAGGAATGTATTTAAAATTTTGATAAATTTATGAATAACTCTAGTTATAGTTTTTAAATTTTTTTAGATCAATTAAATAATTTTGTAAAATTTAAAAATGTTTATATATAAATATTTGTGTGCATGTCTATATTTTTATTAACGTGTGTGTATATATAAGTATATAAATGTATTTTATGTTTGTAATATATGTATATATATGCTTATATATATTTTTATTGTGTATACATATATATATATTATATAATATGCTTGTATAGGTGTATTGATATATCTACCACTGTGTATATATACTTATAAATATGTATATGTCTGTTGTATATGTATATATGTAAATATATATATTTTTTATATGTATATATTAATATGTAGATATATATATATATATATATATGAATTGTTGATTAGAGATATTTTTATCACTTAGCCAAATTGCCACCAAATATAATCATAACATTCTCTTTGCGTTTAAATTTTACGATTGACTATGATGCGTATCAAACAAGTTAATCTAAGACTATCCGCAAGTGCACGACACGTGTGTAGTAGTTAAGATGTCGATCCCATGAGAACTAATGTAACACGATCTAAGAATCAAAAATAAAACCAAAGCTTACTGCGAAAGAATGAGGATGATGAAATGCAAATTTGATGATGATGCAATGGATAAGCGAGTTCTAAACAAAGAGACAAACACCCTAGAAAATCGGTTTCACCGCATAGCTTCCGAAACCTATCTCCGATATATCTAATCGTGCATTCCCTATCAAGATATCTAAGGCAGATGATCCTAATGTAGAACCTACCCTCTCTCAAGGCATAGGAACGTGGCTAGATTGAGTCATCCCCTACTTTCATGGCTGACACCCCAACTAAACCCCATTACGATTCATGATTCGCCCGATACAACCCTAAACCGTTACTATCCTACTTTCGTGACCTAGTCTTGGTTGTTCTAAGCCTATAGGATTAGA